>ML312617.1:1523-54957 GCA_005239505.1 Nicotiana paniculata
CCCCCCCCCAAACCCTAGCCGCCTTCCCTCCCTCTCGTCTCTCTCCCTAAGCAAACCCTAGCCGCCTCCCCTCTGCTGGCCGTAACTTCTCACCAGACGATCCTCACCTCCCCCTCAATCCCATCCCACAACAAGTTTGCCCAAAAACTCGCCCAAAATCGACCAATCTTAGATCTAGGAATCCAGAAACCCTAACTTCCCCCCACCGGGCGATTCAAAGACAATCAATGGATCAAACCTTCGTGGGTCAATTGCTCTTGACTAGAGCAATCGATTCACGAGGGTTTGAGTCATTTTCAAACCCTACCGGGGTCCGGCCAAGGTCCGGCAACTTCCTTTTCCCGGCCAAACCCATCAAGGGGTATTTTCCCCACCTTTTTCCTCTTCTTCTGTTTGTTTCTTCTTTTGTGATTATTTGTTATCTCATTTTACTGAAATTATGAATAGGGTTGTGTAATCACCCCTGTCTTAGGTTGTTTTTCTTGTTCTATTACTACCCGTGTTTGTTTAGTCATGCTTGTTTGTTGATTAATCTAGGTTCTTTTAGCAATCATGTGTTTGTTTTTGTCTTGTGTGTTTGAATCCACACAAAAGTCTAATTGTGTTTTCATTATGAGAGTCTTGATGAATCAATTTAGGAATTCTTGTGGTAAATGATTCTGGATTTTATTCTTTTTTAAGACCAAATCTCATGTCAATTATTTCTTTTAGTTTGTTTCAGGAATTTCATTTCTTTCTTTTCCTTTCTATCCTTTTGTTTTCTTCGTCCATCCTTGCTCAGTGTTTGACTGTTACTATCTTGCTCTAGATTGACTAAGAAGAATCTAAAATGACAATTTTGTTTAGAGCAGTGATACCCTATATTGCGATTTGAATCAGATTGATTGAACTGAAACTAAATAATAATTAGAATAGTGTTATCATGTTATTATGATTAGAACTTTGGTCGAATTTACCTAGCTAGATAATAATTTGGAATTTCTTGTGTGCTGAGTAAACTGAAATTTGATCTCCGCCTTGCTTTGCTTTGATTGTTGATTCTGTTTAGTGTTAAGTGAATATCAACTTAGGATTCCTTCCTAATTATGTCATGCAGAAGAGCTATTAGCTCTTTTAGGATTATTACTAGTTAGTCTGAACCAGTGCAGGGCCATGAATTAACTTAGTTCAAATCCTAAACTCAAGGCTGCCCTAATCAGTAATAACCTCCTAAAAATACACTTTTTTAACTAGGTTAACCTAGTCTAATAGTCTCTTGAACAACTAACTAAGTCCTAAAATCCGCCTAAGGTAATTAATTTAGGACTAATTAACTAAAACAAATCATTTAACCTAGGCTTGATAATTAGCTAGGTTTCTGATTTTAGGTAAATGAGTTTGACTTAATTAAACTAAAACAGTTAACTTAATTTTAAGGAGTCAAAACTAATTGGTTTACTATTAATTAATTGACTTAAACATAAGTAGGTAGTATGAAACTAACTCTAGGCATTTAATCAATTAACCTTCGATTAATTAACTTAACCATAATTAAGAACAACTAATAGAACCAAAGTAACTAATTGGGATCAACTAACCCAAATTAATAGATAACTCAAAGCAACTTAACCCTGGTTACCTAATGGTAAATTCAGGGATTCTAAGGGGTACATTAGGTAACTCAGTTTAGGAAATTAGGCTTTTAAGGTTAAAAGGGTATTTTTCTAAAGAAGAAAGTTCTGGAATGGGGGCAGTTGTCCCAAAGATAGGGTTGACAGCTGCCCTATGTACTATTTTGGTACTATTTTTCAGTATTGGATAGGGAGTATTCAGAAGAATATCCCATTCCCAAATATCCTATAAATAGACCCTCTTTTTAGAGATTAAAGGGTTAGATTTTTTTTTACACTTTTGAGCTACTGGGATACAGAATCCTTCCCATTTTTCAGAAATATTGTCTCCACTTAAAAGGTTTTGAAAAGAAGAGTACTATTAGAAAAAAATCTAATTTCCTTTTGGAAAACAAGTTCATAAGTAGATGGCCTAGTTCAGTTGTTATCTTCCTTTTTGCTGAATTTTGGGTTTCTGGAAGTTCTTCCTTCAAACATTCACACTCAAGATTTCTGGGTATTCTTGCTGGACAGTTTGGTTTTCTTTGGGTTTTTTTGTTTGCTGTTGTTGATCTCTTTTCCTTCTTGCTGTTCATTTTCATACTTGACCTTTATTTGGTCAAGTCTCTTTGTTGTTCCTCTTTTAAAAGGTATGTATTAACTCATCTTTTCTTAATAAAATTTCTTGAATTGGAATCTTCTTCTTCTTCTCCCTGCTTAAAATTAGTTGTCATTGATGAATGAGGTTATCTCTCCTGCTTTATGTACATGTGACTGTATAAATGTTTATTAGCATATTAATGAACCTGTTGAATGTGATAAATACTGTTTGTTTTGTTGCTATCTCTTTGCTGAAATGTTCTGTATATTTTAGGCCAAATGTATATAAATATAGTAAGTACTCATAGTTCTATATTACAAAATAAAGGTTGCACTGAGGTGTAGAATCTGACCTTCTCTATGGTCATGCTCTCTCTATAAGTGTGCAGAAAAATATGCTTTTCAATTGAGTCTCTTTGGTCAATAAAGAGATTCAAAAAGCAAATCTCTAGATAGGTTAGTATTAGCACTAGGGTAGATGAATTTGACATGTTAATGGTCAAATTCACCCCATGATAGTGCACAAAAGTAGTATAAATGGCTTGAAATTCATCATTTAAAGGGTATACAACCTTGTATGTAGAGTAAAGAATCTGAACCCTTGTATGGTCTGATTCATTCTCTAAAAAGCCAAGAATAGTCAAAGAGTCTTAATGAATATTGTTTGAAGTACTTGTATGGTTGTTTAAAAATGGCAAACAAGATTGCATCTGTGAGTTTGAATCAGACTCTCCTTTATAGTCAGATTCAATCTAAGAAAAAATGCATAAAACATGTGGCCTTTCCTTCTGCTGAATCTGTAATTACTTGTTAAAAATCTAACTGTTCATCTATGTGTGATTATAACTGTAGAATTATCTCTCAAAAGGCTTCTGTGATTAATTCCATATCCATGAAGTCATAATAGAGTCATTAGATAGCATTAAAGGGTAGTGAATCTGACCCCCCTTAATGGTCAAATGCATCCCATAAGATGTTTATATATGTTGGTTTGGACGACTTAGATCTTATGTCACTATGGGATCAGCATGTAAAGGGTTGAATCTGATCTCTGTAATGATCAGATTCAGTCTCTTACAGTGCACATAAGTTCTGTATAGTCCAGTTGGGACTAAAAGCTGAAGAATACAGATCCTAAAGTGTGAAAGTTGTTGGCTTGTACAGGGGCAGCAGCTAACCTTGTTCCTTTTATTTTTCTTCTTATTATTAGAACTTATGTATTTAATTTAAGAACAATGTAATAGCGTAATTACAACTTTTTGTATATACTTTTAGCTGTAATAAGGACTGGACTATATCAAAGGTTGTGAATCAGTTGTATTCCCAGTAGTGTTAAATAATTTTTTTTGTTGAACGGTATGAAGATTATCAACTATTTTCTTAAAAAATATATCGGATAATCTTAATTTAAGAGGCTTCGTTAATTTTACCTTTTTGCAAAAGTCGTTCCTTCACGGAAACAAGGGTACAAGGTCTACATTGTATCCGTAAGTAGTATATAAGTACTCATGTATGGCATATAGGTCGAACGGCAAAGGAATCTGATGCATTGTATTTGCAACTCAAATCTGCCTCTTTTGTTACAATGCAAATGATAAACGTGTTAACATATCTGCTCCTGGTTATTCAGACTGTTCAAATTCGAATCCTATCAAAACTAGCCACAATTAGGATTGGCCAAAGAGTTGAAACAAATTGGGCTAAAATATGGCCATAGCCCAAAAAATTGTCCTTTAGGCTAGAAAATTTGATCTAGACAGAAAAAATACTTCTTCTGAGATTAAATAGAAAGTACCAAAATTACCATAAATCTACACTCCGGAGTGGCAACTCGTGCCCCCGACCCTCAAATTCTAAACAACTAATAAACACGCACATAGCAACTACGAGTGCATTTTATGTGACGTGTTCTCCATGTGCTCAAGAACAACAAGTGTACGCAATCGTAACTTGTCCAAGATAAATCCATAACGTCCTAATCTATCCTAAAATTAAAGTACTCCTTCAAATAGAAAACATAAAGAATAATCAAACATCGCCTCAAATAGGCACTATAAAACCGTCATGACCATAGTCTTGACTACATAATCTACACTCGGGTGCGACTACTCATGTCCCCGTCTTCAACTTCAAATTATAATAAAAAAATCACATATTGTAATTGCGGGTGCATTTCATGTGGCGCAGTTATAATGTGTCCAAGAACAAACAAGTGTATGTCATCGTGACTTGTTTAAAGATAAATCCATAAATATTAAAAGCAGCTAAAAAGTGAAAAAGGCTAAAAAGCACAATATGTTTAAAATATGTAAATAATTAGATAATTAGGCCAAATATTAATAGTTAAGCGACCGTGCTAGAACCACGGAACTCGGGAATGCCTAACACCTTCTCCCGGGTTAATAGAATTCCTTACTCGAATTTCTGATCACAGACAAATTAAAACAGAGTCAAAATTTCTTCGGTTTGGGATTTTTAAAATAACACGGTGTCCCGGAGCATCGTCAAAAATCCAGGTGGCGACTCTAAAATAAATAATAAGTCCCAAAATCGAATAATGTCACTTTAATTGAATAAACTCCCTTATTTACCCTTCATTAATCCGGGGTGGTGAAAAAGGAGGTGTGACATTCCTCATATATGCCTGATTACCTTTATCACTAAACAATTCTGTTAAATAGCCCTGTTTTAACAAATTTTCTACTTCACCTTGTAAAAATCTGCAATCTGCAGTTTTGTGCCCATGATCGTTGTGAAATTCACACCAGTGATCTAGGTTTCTTCTATTTGGATTTGACCGCATATCTTTGGGCCACTTAACCTTGTCTCTCATGTTCTTCAATATTGAGACAAATTCAGTAGTACTTACTTAAAGGTATGATCCCTAATTTGAGTACTACCTCTAGGTCGTTCATCTCGATCTTTTTTGGATCTAAACGAGGATGAGATTACATATCTTCCTTGTATTCTATAGTCCGACCTAGTGTTTTCGAACCTGGGGCGGGTATCGCGTCCCGAGGGTCCTAAGTAAGGATCGTACCTGTTTTTACATGATCTTCTATCTGATTCAGGACGTCTGGATCTGGAATGATCTTCATCTCTCGAACGAGCAATGATATCTTCTTCTATTATGAGTTTAGTGATGTACCTATCATATACATCGTTCCATGTTGTGGCGGGGAATTCTCTTAGATTCTCCTTAGGTCTCATAGTGGCTTCTGAGCTTTTATCGTTCAAGTTACTTGCAAATGCCATGGCTGCCCAATTATCAGGCACCCTGGGTAACTGCATTATTTCTCGTTGAAACCTATCTAAAAACTCTCGGAGTAGTTCCGTGTCTCCTTGTTTTATTTTGAATATGTCTTCCATTCTCTTCTCAACTTTTTGTGCACCAGAGTGTGCTTTTAGAAACGAATATGCAAGCTCAGCAAAAGAGTCGATAGAATTTTCAGGGAGAAGATAATACCAGGTTAGAGCCCCTTTGGTAAGTGTTTCCCCAAATTTTTTGACAAGGACTGATTTCAATCTCTTATTTTGTTAAGTCGTTGCCTTTTACCCCAGTTGTGAAAGCAGTCACATGGTCGCGTGGGTCAGTTGTTCCATCATATTTGGGAATGCCAGGCATTTTAAACTTCTTGGGTATAGGCAAAGGTTTCGCACTTGGTTTCCATTGTTGTTGAGAATATCTATCAACATCGATGCCTTTGATGACAGGTGGTACACCAAGAATTTGTTCGATGCGATCCTTATGCTCCTTCATCTGTTTCTGCATGGTTAACAATAAATTTTTTAATTCTGAGTTATTAGATATACCTGGTCTCGTTTCGAGAGATTCATTAGGAGTATCTCCTCTTCCTGAGTTTGCCAACCCAGATTGAGGATTTTCTATGGTGATGGTGTTATTGGGGGGTGTGTTGGCGGTGTAGGCAATGTTGCTGGTAATCCTCTCGCAAATTCTTGCAAAGCTTGGCTCACATACTCTGCAATCATTTGCTTTACACGATCTTGTTCCACAGTTTGATCATTATTACCATTGTTGTTATTGGATCTTTCTGGGGATTGTTCCCTCGAACCACGTGGGGTTCTTGAAGGTGATGGAACTGGGGTTCCACTTCTTTGCTGGTTGTTGTCGTTGGGGTTTAACATAATTCAAAGGATATCACTTGGAAAGTAAACAAAGATTATCAGGTTCCCGATAACGGAACCAATTTGTTTAACCAAAGAATTAGACCCTTTGACTAAAGCTTATTTTTAAGATGAATACGGGTTACTGATAATCAAGGTAATGGAGAAAAATGAATAATAGACAATATTGCAGAAATATAGAAAATCGAAGTTGATTGTATTCGAGAATCAGATGCCTTTACAAGCTGTATTCCCCTCCCTTATATAGGAGATTCTTATAACGTACGACTCTTGCTATGGTTACTCATTAATGACTAATTATGACATTAATGAGGCGTTACAAAGGATAACGGTAATAGGGATTCAGTTACATAACGTTCGAGTAATCAACTGTGGATCCTTGAATCTGCCCGTAGCTTTGTCTAGATTTATTCTGACCGTGCCTCTCTCCCGTTTTGATCAAGTTGAAATTTCCGTGACTGATAAGTTCGTGGGTTTACTGAACCGTGCCTCTTTGTACTGTACATCTTTAAAGAGTTATGTCCAGTTGTGGTGTTTTCCTGTGTCCAAGTGACTGGCTGAGTTGTCAAAAGCTGGCTTACGTATGAAACTTTTTTTTATCAATACAGATGACCTCTCATTTTGAATTCGCATATTATGCTAATGTAATTGGTAGTATTTTTCGTTATTTAGATGATTTTTGTATATACATAAAAAATTTCTCATTAATTAAATTTTGTTGAGCTATTATATAAATAAATGATAAACGATCACGTGCAATTATTAATGTGTTGCAATTATTAACGTGCAACACGTTGAAGATACTAATATGTATACTACATATATATGATACATACATATATTTCTCTGATAGCCTCTATCGGTCAAAAATGGATTTTGAGATGGCTTGGCATAAGAGACAAAAGATGGAAAAGTTCCAAGTCGTTGGTAGTTTTGGCTTGTTTCGCTAAAAGGTGCTATGTGTCTTTTTCTCATAGAAAAAGAAAATAAATATCACACATCCGAAACTGCCAGATATTTCAAGCACTACTTCATTACTCATTGATTTGAAAGTAATTCAATTTCTATTTGGCTCAGGCCTCGGGTGACAATCGAAGTTGTTTCTTAGACTGAACATCAATAAAGTTACAATCGATATAGTTTCCCCCAGTAACGTATACTAACTGACATATATCCTCTAAAATTTATTATACTCATGCGTACAAATAGATCATTCCTTTGTTTAAAGACGTGGTACAATAAAAATTCTGATATATATTAGAGAAGTTTGTTAGTTCTTTGCTAAATTGAAAAACTATTTCAAAGGTGTTTTTTCATTTTGATTGAAACTTCTCTCGAATTTTTTTGATAAAAAATTTCCTTTAAAATTTTAAAAAGCTTTCAAATTCTTTTTAAAATGAAACTAACATAGAGAAAACACACCAATTAAATTTAGTTACTTCAAAAGAGGAAAGAAAGGTGAGGTATTACTAGTACTGGCAGAAAAGACAAAAGTAAGAAGCGGTTCTTAACTGGCTAGGGATTGCTGGCACTAGAGCATTACAGCTGTGAAAATGCTAATGCCATACTACCTTACATAGACTAGAATTTACACTTTGTTTCTTTTCGTTTCACTTGTTTTTTTATTGTTTCTTTTCCCCAAGTTTGGCATAAAATAATTAAACAGCAAAAACAAAAATGACCAGTTGTGGGAAATGTTAACTTTCTCAAATCTATCAATGTTAACGCTGGGCTAGCAACTGTTATTTTTCTAGGTGCGAGATTCTACGGCTTTTTGTTTTTTGGGGCTGAGGGTGAGCATAGGATAGGGAGATTCATGGCGCTTTCTACTTGACAAAGATGATGAGCTTCAGCTGTGGTTGTTAGCCAGCATTTCCATTTGGTTTCTCTTGATTATTCTATTTACTGATCTTTATGCACCCAGAGCAGATACTACAGTTATAGCTCGGAAAGTGGCTAAACGTGAGTTTTTTATGTAGTGTCTCCTGCATGCTCTAGACTCTGGTATGGGTGGATACATGAGGGCTTGTTTGGAAAGGAAGAAACGAAGAGCGAGAGGAGTTAAGTAGTAATCATTTTGAGTATTGTAATTGGCAGTCTATCTTTAGGGTTAAGTTTGGTAGTATCTAGTGCTAGTATTATGGATATTTTATCTCAACGCCTTCATTCTTAAACTCTTCTGGTATTACATTATGTTTTTGATTTACGTGGTTAATTAAATATGTGATACACAAGAATTTAAACATATCGCTGCGGTAATCTTACCGATCCTATTGGGAACGTATATCCCAGAAATCTGAGTGCAAGCATATACTGTTCATAGCTGTATGCCTTGACCTACATCTATGTGCTTATGTTTGGGTAGCCTTCATACCCCCACCCCCACTCCCACGCCCACGCCTTTTTTTTTCAATATCACTCCTAAAATTCTTCAAAGTGTCGTCAGAACCATAGATTTCATTCTTGAATATGGAATCCAAGGGGTTCAAAAAGAAAAAATACATTGAATTCTGATTGAGTACACACCGAATTGTTCATTATATGTTGAGTGTGGAGATGCCAAACTTCGTTACGTATTGCCTTTAATATTTCTAAAACAGAGCCTTCAATGGATGCTCGTAGCACTGGTTCTGAAACTGACCCGCGTAATACATAATCTTGGAGTTGACCAGGCACATTGAGACTCTAGTGTACTAAAGCTAAGCCACTATTAATTGTTTGTGACCCGTACTGACGTATTTGAAGAAAATAGCAATTCATGCATTCAGAATTGCAAGTTTTCGTCTCCTACGTGTTATGAACGCAATTATTATTTTCAATATCATCTCTATTTTTCATTAAAATATAATAAAGAAAAATGTGATTTTCGTAAAATGTAAAAAATGGAGAAGAACCCCCGCTACCACTAAAAAAAAAAAAAAGACCAAAGACATAAGAAACTACATCCCTAATCCCAACACTAAACTAAATGTCTAATAAATCAACTCAACAATCTTTTAGCCCAACACATCTTTTCTCGAGATGAAATGAAAAATTAACACCAGCTAGCCAAAGAAAACGAAACTCTCGATCGAAAATTAAGAGTTGACTCTATGAATTAGCTGTTAACGAAACTCTCAATCAACAAAATTGATTGACTTGACTCTGTGAATTAGCTGTTAAGCAAATAAGAAAAATAGTTTCATGTGAAATTATGAATAATCCTAATTATGTTTCTTTAAAAGCTACGAACAATTCAATGGAGAATCGCATCATCAATTATCCAAGTGGTTCCTCACAAATAGAATCGCATTTTTTTTCCTTAAAAGAAAAAGCTAAAGCGAAAATTGAGCAATTCTCAATCTTTTGATGAATGGCAAATGCCCCTTTGATAGGAGTGGGCGTCAGGCAATACGGATTGAATTATAGAAAATTCTCTTTAAATAGAGTAATTTGGTTTTCAGATCTAATGAATTATAATCCAAACTAGTATTAGCACCCGTGCGGACATTAACATGTTAAATATTTGAGTTATTTGGATTATATGTAAAAAATCTTAAAATTTTAACATTCTCGATAAATATAGATAATCATTGATATTAATTAAGAAACACTACGTGAAAGTGATTAAACATTTCTCAAATCTCCTAGTTATAATTCTATTTTTCTTTTTAGTACCATTCTCACCGGTGTCATTGGATCCAAAAAATAGTAGGAAGCAAAATAATAACTCATATTTATGGAAAAACAATCAAAGGTTGAGACTATGAAGGGCTCTTTGGATACCACTTGACTCTTTTACTACTACTTAAACCTTATAGATAATTATAGATAATCATTAGATAGTGATTAAGAAACACTTCATGAAAAAGGCTAACATTTTCTCAAATCTCGTATGAATTATGTCATATGTTTCTTTTGGCTTTATCTTATCAACCTAAATAGGTTCTCACCCAACCACTTCAAAAATTGAGAATGTGTTATTTATATATAATTCATATATAACATGTGTATAATCGTGTGTAATCGGTATATCGTCTATGTATATTAGCTATAAAAAGTAAACAATAAATCAAGTTGGATATTTATTTAATAATTTATAAGATTTCAGTTTCTTGATTTTATCCATGATATGACTTCTATTGTAATTATTTTAAAACTCTCTGCTAAAATTTAAAATATCTTATCATTTATTTTAAAAATTACATTATAATTAAAAAATAATCCCATTTCAAAATAATTTGTATACATTTTACAAAAATTATTTCATATCATACCAATTTTTTAATAATATATTTTCTGTTACACTTGAAATTCGCTATAGAAACTATCAATTAGAAACCAATATCCCTCTTTTTGAATTCGAGAAAAAAATCTTTCACATAATATAATGATTCAAAACTAATATGTTCTTCAATGAAAAAAATACTTCGGCTTATACCCTTCAATTCCTAGAAGGGTATTAAATAGAAATTAATGATAGCAATTATATAGTCAAAGTTTTGTTATTTGTTTGATGTCCATTTATCTTATTTGATTCGTCAAACAAACATATTTCAAAAAGAAAAAAAATAACTTGTGTTGAATATTGACTGATTTGTAATGTTTCTTTCTATAGCATGTAGGTTTACATCATTATATATGTAAGTAAATTTTTATCAACTTTTAAACTTTTTGTTGTTATCTTGAAAAACATAGACGTGTACCCTATATATTATATGTATTTTTTTTTTTAAATCGCTTTATTCAAATCTTGGTATAGTGTTTTAAAGAACTACATTTATATGATCTTAAATGTAAAAGAGTTTATAGTTATATGGAGTATTTCCTTTTTTGGCCAGAGGTGAAGTAGTATTTAAATAATTTGAATTAAGATAGCAAAAGTTCCTGATATGATTGCATATGATCATTAACCGAATTAAGTATGATAACATGGTAACAAAAGATAAATTTCTTTTTATTTTAATTCAAATTTATAAACTTTATCTATTAATTCAAAATTATCCTTTAATACATATATTTGTATTTGACTAACATAGTCAAATATAGAATAAAATTACTACTATATATTATTGACATTATTAGATTACCACTTGACTTAACTACAATGTCAATTATATATGATAACTTTTTTGCTTTAATATATATATAAATTCAAAATGAATAAGCTCGAATTGGTCAAGTTTTTCAAAGTCGACCAAGATTAATCTTTTTGGTTATTTCAGAATTTTTTATTTATTTATTTGAAGACATCACCTTGAGGCTAGAGCCTTTGATGTGCGGGTTAGGCAAGACCCCTATCATATCTATATATAAATAAAAAAATACAAAAATAAAGGGGACATATGTCTACAACTAATGAAAGAAAGGAAAAGCCTAAGTTCCTTTCAGCACTACGAGCTATACAATACGCTTACAAAAAAAATGATATTTATCATATTTTCTTCTCGTGGAAGGAAGTTGCCATCTATCTAGTTGAAATAGAGTTATTTCAGATTTTCAATTTGTAATATCCACTGTAGTTGAAATAAAATACTACTCTAGTACAATTTTTTACCACTTTTTATACACTTCCCAAATCTCCCTAGTCCGAAGCCAGAGTAAGCATCTTTGATGACATTATTGAACTAATTTCTTTTTACATTAAGAGTAACAAGTAGAGGGGTTTCATATTCTCTACCTCATGATCAGGTTTGTATTAAAAGAATTTTAATTTTAATTTTAATTTATTGAGATTCATAATTGTATTTAAATGATAAAGCACTATACATCTTATTATGATACCATTAATATGAAGTCGGAATATCTCAAATATAATAATAAAGGTGAATTGATATGAATCATAATAAATTATTATTCTCTACCTCATGATCAAGTTTGTATTAAATGAATTTTAATTTTAATTTATATATTATTACTCCCTTCGGTCCATAATAAGTGACCAATTTACTTTTAGCACGCTCATTAAGAAAATAGTAAATTCTATACAAAAATATCTAATATGACTAAACTACCCTTATTAAATATTTAATGTGAGGAGTAAGAAAACATTTTAGGGATATGTATATAAGGGTTATTTTGTAAAAACAAATTCAATTCTTTCTTGATTATATAAATGTACGCTTATTTTGGACCAAAATAAAAAAATAAATTGATCACTTATTGTGGACGGAGGGAGTAGAATTTTGCTGGCAAATCTTTTCGAGAGTAAAAGATCACAGTTTCAAGAATAATAATTTATTATGATTCATATCAATTCACTTTTATTATTATATTTGAGATATTCCGACTTCAAAATAATGGTATCATAATAAGATGTATAGTGCTTTATCATTTAAATACAATTATGAATCTCAATATTAATATAGTGATACTTGTGAGATTACTTTTAAAAAGGTTAAAAATGTGAGATTACATTTTTTTTTATCATATTTAGAATAGTAGATCTCACCCGTAGAATAGTGGGATTGTCACGTGTAATTAATCTGCACTATCGCTGAGCAAAACTGGACAAAAAGTCACTGGAGGGGATCCCATCCCCAAGTAGAGACCATGTTTATCAATATATACGCTAACACTGTGATTATTTTTTACACTATCAATATAAGTGAACCTATTAAGGCAGATTAATTACTAATTATTTATTATAGGTTATTAATTGATTTAATTAAATAAAAATACCTTTTAAATGTTATGATAGTGTAAACAATTCTTGTTATTTTCAATTTAGAACTTTTACACTTATTTTATTTACTACAACTGTGGTGGAAATATACAGGTCATAAAGCATAACAAAACCAATCATCTTGAAAAGAAGATTATGACTTTCCATTTTGAATAGAATATCCCAATATTTAAACACACACACATATTCATAGATGGGAATGTTAAGAAATATTCGACTCGACTAAACCAACTTGCCTATGTGTCAAGTATTTATCCATCTTTTTAATTAGGTCATACAACTTGAGACCAGTAGTGATCTGTATTATATGAATCTCATCTGGTTAAATAAATTCCTAATCTGTATATTACGAATTTAAGTGTGCTTAGTTTTATAATACAAACATATTGATGTTGTAAGACCGCTTGTGTGAGAATGGTGGCGATGAAATATTATCACGGTTGTTCGATCCTTTTTGTCTCCACTGACTTTTCAGTAGATCACGTAAGGCTTTAAATTCTATCTTGATAGTGTCAAGAATTTTCATACACTATCCATGTAAATGAACTGATTATAATGAAATATAAATAAGTACTTATGATATGAATATGTTTTCCAATAATGGAATGTTTTAATCTTATTATCGAGTGAACCCTTGAGCCCTGTCGTATCAACTATCCTAAAGCATATATTTGGTGGCCAAGCGACCTATATCAACATGCGTCCGCTTAATAAAATAAAAGGACCATAGGCATCACGTTTACAAAATAAGTTTTCGATTTCATTATACCTACCCAGAGTCAATTGAGCTTCTAAATTAGATTTCATTATACTAACATGAAAAAGGTGTTAGTAATCTGTATTGCTGTAAAATAAATTAAAACAGTAAACTTTTTGAAAAATATAGAAACAGAAAGTTAGTAGAACAAAAACTTCAAAAAATGAATTTTGAAAATAGTGTTGGAAAAAATCGAGCCCACTGAATACACAGTGCGTCCTTAAGGAAATTATTTCCCTCAAGTACCCGAGGTTTTAGAATATATCCTCCCAGGATAGAACGATTTAACTCACCGGAGTGTTGGTACAAAAAACACCGATGAACAACGAACCACTCGAAGGCTGTAAAACACACTGGAATATTTTGTGCAGAAGAAGAAAAAGAAGATTAGAAAATTTAGTAAGTAAAAATTCTTAAAACAGATTTAAAATAATCCGGGAAAGAAAAATAGGTTGAACCGGATCGGGTCGCGAGTCATTTCAGATTTAAATAAAAAAAATTCGTTAATTTAATTAAATTAATTAATTAACTAATTTGAAAGGAATTTTGTCCAAAAAAATTAATCAATCAATCTTTGACCGAAGCCGAAGCAGAGCGAGCGACGACGACGGCGCGAGGCTTGCCTTCTTCTCAACTCTTTAAGAGCTAGAAGAAGAGTTTTTCTATATATACACATAGATTTTCTTTCTTTCTTCCGATGAGGGACAAAGTGCACTTATTCAAAATTTCACTTCCCTCCATTTCTTTTCCCACTATTTTCCATTCACTCTCTTTAAGCTTAGTGACAATCCCCCACTAAGCTTAAAATTTTTTAATATCTTTTTTTTATTAAACAAAAATGAAGGTAAAATATCTACCTCTCTCTCTCTCTCTCTCTCTCTCTCTCTCTCTCTCTCTCTCTCTCTCTCTCTCTCTCTCTCTCTCTCTCTCTCTCTCTCTCTCTCTCTCTCTCTCTCTCTCTCTCTCTCTCTCTCTCTCTCTCTCTCTCTCTCTCTCTCTCTCTCTCTCTCTCTCTCTCTCTCTCTCTCTCTCTCTCTCTCTCTCTCTCTCTCTCTCTCTCTCTCTCCTAAACCCTCACCTTCACCCACGTTTTACTCAGAAACACATTCCTTTTACCATTTTCCCTCTTCTAAACCCACAGAAACTTTTGTTATCCACCATTAAATATCAATTCAAAAATTGTTCGTCTACATTCACAGAAAATTGAAGACATTTCTTCAACAAACTTGATACACCCCTTTTACTTCAACTAAAATTTTCACCGTGAAGAACAACAAACCTTCTAAACATAAAAAGCTAGAGAATCTGATATACCCTCTTTTTATTTGGGTGTTTTATCACCAAAATCACCAAAAAAAAGCAGGGAAAATTTGCCCATGTAATTGTAGATACCATGCATAGTTATTCTCCGCGACAAATCACGGCTGAAATTAGAACCAAACAAAAACACGATGTCGATGCTGGAGAATCTTCTACGCAAGTCAAACAAGTGAAAAGAAAAGGAAAAGGGATATTGGTAGATGACGATTTCGTAGAAGAGGGGCCTATTCTTAAACTAGGAAAGAAAGCTAAGGTGTCTCTCAGTTCAAAAACTCCCAAAAACAAGAAAAACTCAAAAAAAAAAAAAAAAAAAAAATTGGAAACATTCATTGGTGAAGGTAAAAATTTAGTAATTTCGTCTCTAGTTATTTAGTTTGTTCTAGGTTTTTAAAATCTGCGTAATATGTGTTTTAGACAATTGTAGATTAGTTGTCTCAATTTTGAAGATTAATTGTAGTTTTACTCATATGTTTTTAAATTTTGTAGATATTCTGTAGTTTATTTGTAGATATTTTGTAGATTATTTGTAGTCTTAAAGAAACAAATAACTATTCCGGCAGAATTGTAGATATTTATTGCTGCCTATTGTATAGTATGTGTAAAATTGTAGATATTTATAGTTTCTTTGTAGTTATTTTGTAGATAAGTTGTAAATCAATGTATGTTTTTAGGTACTTTATTAATGTGAGATTATTTATTATTTGTGCAGAATGGACATTTTTTTGCACCCCATAATGTTGATTATGGGGTGCTTAGATTCCACACATTATGTGACCCTAGCATTCCTAGACAGATTAAAGAGCTTCTTTCTCCAAATGGTTTGAAGCTTTTCAAGAAGACTTGTTTTGGCTACTTATTGTCCTTTACCAGTCTATGCATGCAAAATCAGGCCATTCATCTTCTTATGAAGTATGAATTGAGTTCATCCAATGCTTCATATTTTTCTGCCGAGTTAAAGGGTGAGAGACTAAATTTTGGACTGAGGGAGTTTGCCCTAATAATTGGCCTTATATGTCATACCCAGGTTACAGACTTCGGTTACACTGCGAATTATGTCAGTAAGAAAATGAGCAGTTATTTTCTAAACAAATCAAGAGTGGAGAAGACATATCTTAAATAGATAGTAACCAATAGAACCTGGGTAAATGATGAAGACGCAGTGAAGTTGTGTATTCTCTATCTCTTATAATTTTTCATTTGTCCTTCAAAGAAAGACCATGTTGGCTTTGTAGATCACTTTAGGTTTTATTTGGTGGAATCTGGTCAGTACGAGACATACCCATGTGGTATTAAGTCTTACAGACGGTTGATGGAATCTGTTAGGCATATGTTAAATCCGTTTGTACATTCTTATCTCATACGAGGATTTTCACTAGTCATGCAAGTATGGTTGTATGAATATTGCTCTACAGTCAAGACTGACATAGCTACGAGGAGTGCTAATTCAATCCCTCGCATACTTAGTTGGTCAGCTAATAAGGGTCAGATTTGGTTGGTTGCCTTTGAAGAAAAAATGATCAAGCCTGAATGGATCAAGGTGAAATGGGTTCATTTATGATTCTACAGTTTACCTACAAAATATCTACATTTATTCTACATGTTCTGCCTTAATCAAACTAATTGGTTTTTTTCTTATTCAGTTCACCAACATAAGTGAATCCCCTGAAGAGATTGCAGCCATGTCTTTCCTGACAAAGTTGAGTACACAGTTTAAGAGGTTGAATATAATTCTGAGATTCCCAATGTTGATGTTCCTCCGTTAGAACAAAAAAAATTCAATTGGAGAAGAGTATAAGGAGTCTATTCTTAAAACTATAATCAAATTAGAAAGAGGCATTGAAAAGGTAATATGTATAATACTGCTTCTGTTTTTGAAAGTATTTTAAGAGAAATTTTGAAGTTAACAATGTATTTTTTTGTAACATGTAGGTTGATCAAAATCTTACGGATTTTAAAGAAGATGTCTTTGAAGAGCTCGGTAGCCTTCGAGTGTTAATAAACGAGTCTGTCAAGACTGTTTTGCAGTTGATAAACAGTCAAAATGACCAAGTTGATGCAAAGGTAAGATTTGAATTTTATTTATATAACAAAACAATTTATGGCACCTCTAAAACATATATACAAACTAATATAAAACTTTCAGTTTGCTGGTAGTTCAACAAAAAATAATGACCAACAAAAAGACATGAACAATCAGCAATTTCAGTTCAATAGTGGGGAACAAGTGCAGGCCAGCACCAGCAAAATAGGTATCTATAAAATATCTACACTTTATCTACAATTAGCTACAGAATATCTACAACATATCCAATATGTCTACAAAATATCTACAAAATGTCTACATTATATATACAGAATACATACAATTCAATACAACATTTGGAATTTGTTAACAGATAAAAATAAAATTCAAATAACACACCTACATATCTCATTAATCTGTCAAGACACTATTATCCAGTATGATTCAACATTTTTAATGGAAAAAATAGAACATGTTGAAGGTGCAATTGGTCAAGAAAATCTTCCAACACATGTTGATTTATACACACATTTTGAAGGTGCAGCTGATGAAGAGAATTCAGGTATGAATTGTATTTCAGATAAGATATACGTTGTGTTACAGAGAGAGAAGATATGAATGCACAGTCTCCAATTCACGGAGTGACAGTAGCAGCTCAAACATAACAGGTGAATGAGGAAGATGACAATGCAGGTGCAAAGGCACAACATGTGAATTTAGGTGATTCAGAAGAATCCGGAGGTGGAAGAAGGAGGTTACACTCGATGATTTCGATCTGCTTGAAGACTTATCCCAGTTGGTTAAGTTTGGTGAGCCCATACAAGATGATGTAACACATATGCATCCAGTTAGAACAAGGCAGCCGGGAAAGCATGCCCAATCACCATTTCTCTCTCTATACAGTTCTGGTGGCAGCACCTCAGTTGGACCTCAAATTTTCCACCTCAAACACCCATTTACTACTGTTATTGGTGAAGATGCAGATCCTGAGGTGTTGGATCAATTCGACAAGTGGTTATACCACGGTACCAACAAAGGTTCAAAGAGGTTAGAATGCACAATTTGACATTTTGTTCCAGCATTCATCTTTTACATATCCACTTCATTCTGCAATTTTTTTTATATCTATTTGTTTTTATAGGAGGAAGGTTCCCTATTCCATAAAGGACAACAAAATTAAGTCATGGTTAGACCTTGGAGTGGAAAAGGTTGACAAGAAGGAGTGGTTCTTTTCCCTGGCACACCCTGGACAACGCCTCACCGACTCGGTAGGAATCAGTATACCCGGTTCGTAGATATATTGTAGATACATTGTAGATATGATTCTATATGCTTTGTTTTCAGTTTGTAGTGTAATTGTAGTTATATTGTAGATTATGTATAATATTTGAAGACGACTTTTAGTTTAAATTGTAGATATGTTGTAGACATCATTGTAGATCCTGTGTTTTCTGTTTGTAATGTAATTCTATGTATATTGTAGTTTTGTGTAGATTGTTTAATTGTTTGTAGTGTAATTCTAGGTATATTGTAGTTTTGGATAGATTATTTAAGGATGACTTGTAGTATAAATTGTAGATATGTTGTAGATATGATTGTAGATGCTTTGTTTCAGTTTGTAGTATAATTGTAGTTATATTGTAGTTTTTGTAGACTATTGTCTTGTTGTATAAATGCTAACTGTTTTTGTTTGCAGCACATTGATGTTATAATGTATTGCTTGAGGAAAACAGGCAAGTATGTCCCCAAAAACAAGATCAAGTTTACTACAACAGATTGTTTGTTCAAGACCAGGATTGAACAAATTTATGAAAAGTTCCAAAATTCTCCTCAAGAGAAGAAGTTTTATGTTGTTAAACCCCAGGATCTTGTAGCAGAATATATATTGGGGTATAGACTACTTGAAAATGTTGCATGGGATGAATTTGACTATGTCATCATGCCCGTCAACATTGTAGAAAAAATCTACTGGGTGTTGGTTGTTTTTGACATTGTAGACATGCAACTTTATGCATATGATTCCATGGTCTCTTCACGCGATCACCCAATTGTTGAATCTTGCGTCGACAAGTTTTCTGTTATTATCCCTTTGTATTTGTCGTGCACCGATTTTTATGGGAAGCGTAAAGACATAAACTTCAAGAATACAAAGGCATACATTTAGAAAGCTATTACCGACCCTCTTAACATTCAGTGGATCGTTGGAGAGCTTCCACAGCAAAAAGAAGAATCACTGTAAAAAAAATATTCTTTATTTCTATACGTTTAATTCTTTTTTGTTTATAATAATTTGGTAAATATTGACATTTTTTTGTTTTTGCAGCGACTGTGGTGTCTTTCTTGCTGCCTTTGCGGAGTATGTTAGTCTTGGAGACTTGTTAATTCCCGCAGAAGACCTTTCTGATATTGACCAACATCGTAGACGCTATGGAGCGCTATTGTGGGACTATGCTAGAAAGAAGCTGGAAAATGGGGCAATTAGTGAAAGTGAGGTGACATGCAGATTGGCAAGGAGAAAGGGTGCACCAGCTTTGAATGAAAAAATAAGAGTCCAGAGGAAGAAGTAGTTTATGTATGAAAACATGTATTATAGTTGTTTTGTCTATGTATGAAACATGTAGTACCTTGTACTTCTTTGAATTTATTTCATCATATGTTTTGTATCTTTCCTTTTGAGGTCTTCGTGACTGCCTTTTCTCTCATGTAGATGGATTTACTACTTCATCAGATATATGTTGTGGCACATTTCATTTGCTCTCATCAGGCAGGGGGTTTACTGGTATTTCATACATACGCAATAGGCTCTCCCTTGTGTAAAACGACGAGCAATAGTATTCATAAGATTCATTCTTGTGCCTTAAAGAAACCAAAGCATGCGCACAAGGAAGTTCATCAAGCTGGAACTGGCCACAGCTACATTTCTTGTTTTCAAGATACACAATGTACCGCTTCACACCATCTATCACAGTATGGATATGATCTGTTGAAGCCCTCACCTACAATTACATAACAAACAGAAATCAAAATATTTACAATCAGAATACAAATTATCTACAAATTATATACAAATTATCTACAATCTACAAATTATCTACAATATATCTACAGATTATCTACAATCTGGAAACACTACATATTATATACTATTTTTCTGCACCAAATAAATAGATCTTACCCTAAGCTTCTGCGATAATGTTCCGTTGCTCTCCAATTCTTTGTTGAATTTTGACCCAAGGTATGTGAAAGTACCCTTTGCTTTCAATAACTTTTCGTTGGTCAAACGTTCAAGAAGAGTCCTCATATACTCTAATAGGTCTACTATCGGCAGCTCTCTTGCATCTTTTGTTACAGCATTCAACGACTCTGTAATGTTTGATGTCATAGTCCACGTTCTGTTCACCGTTGCATGTACTCTTGACCATCTATGATAGCCAATATCATATAGGTATGATTTATCACACGGGTCTATCTCTTCAATCTTCAACATCCTTTCATTAAATTCATCCAGAGTGTATGATCGTGCTGTGGCAAAGTACAATTCGCTTAACTTTAGATGACCCTTCTTGAACTTTGCCCTTATATTTGTCCAAATATTCC
The DNA here is from genome assembly GCA_005239505.1 of Nicotiana paniculata. Classification (NCBI taxonomy): domain Eukaryota; kingdom Viridiplantae; phylum Streptophyta; class Magnoliopsida; order Solanales; family Solanaceae; genus Nicotiana; species Nicotiana paniculata. The sequence continues at coordinate 22,220 of ML312617.1, forward strand.
ACATGCAAGAGTAATGTGGCATGCCGGGATAGACAATTGATGTTGCCTTCATGATACTCTCATTCCGATCTGAAACAACACATATGGAAGGTCTTTCACCATATGCTTGCTTGAATTTCTCAAAAAACCACTTTCACGATGCGTCATTTTCCGAATCAACCACAGCATATGCCAATGGCAATATTGTACCTACATTATAAGTCAAAAAATAATTAATTATCAGTTTTGAAAATACATATAAAAAGACAAATACAAATGAACTACAATATATTTACGAAGTATCAACAAATTATCTACATTTTATAAACAGTCTACAAAATATCTACATTTTTACCTGTTGCATCCATTGTACTAGCTGTCAGCATTATTCCCCTATATGTTGACTTTAAGAAAGTCCCATCAACCACTACTATTGACGTACAAATAGCAACAAATGCATATAAGAAGCATTCATCTACTGTCTTCTTCAATTTAACTACAGATCCCGGATACGTCTTCTTAAGAATATAAAAATAACTTGGTAACTAGCTGTAGGAGTCAGCAGGATGACCTCTCAAAAACTTTAAAGCATTTTCCTTTGCTCTACATGCTTGCATGTAGCTTAGGTTCACTTCGTGTTCGGACAACATGTCAGTTTGTATGTCCTTTGGTGTCTAAACTGTCTTGGGATCAGAATACTTTGGAATAACCATGCTACCAACTACCACTGATGTAGGTTTGCGTTGTATCAAAGTATTGTCCATTAAATAGCATGTGTGCTGGCGGTTGAAACTTCTGACTTGAACATTGCAGAATCATTAATGGATGTTGCCTTGAAGTGCCATGTACAGTTTTCACCAACGCATATAAGCCAGTAGCTACAAAATAAATTCAATTTTAATATTGGTTATCAATGTAGATGTAAAAAAAGGACTAATTTAACATAAAGCAATACAGTATACAATATAACTACAATTCATCTACAATATTGACAAACATATATCACAAAGATAAAACTGTTTATACTGATCTTTTCACCATTCAAATCTTCATACCTTCTGTGGCTAGATCTTTTGACCCTGAATTGGAACTTGTGCATGGCAGAATAGTGTTTCATTGCAGTTGCAATTATTTGCTTGTTTTGGTACGCTTGTCCTTCTTCAATAACACTTGGTGTACTTTCAGTTATTATTATACTTTGATATTCCTCTATAACGGGAGATGATGGCATATCAAGTAACTTTAGTGTTCCAAACGAACCTGCATGAAAATAAAAATAAACATTGTCATTACCATTTTGTAGAATCTTTGTAGAATCTTCGTAGATGAAGTGAAATTATGTATACAACATTTTTTTTCAAATAGTATGTAGTTTAGTTGTAGAATAAATGTAGCGATTTTGTATATACTGTTAAAAAACAATACTGGTGTGTGTGTATATATATGTGTGTGTGTGTGTGTGTGTGTGTGTACACTGATATGTAGTTTATTTGTAGATAAGTGTATATATTTTGTAGATATTAACACAAAATCAGAAATTTATAGAATTTGTAACAGAACAAACCTGCACTTGTGTTCGAATTGGTGATACTCAATTCCATATTGAAATCGCGAACAGTTATACACAGCGGATATGATCCTAAGTTTTTGTTCTCTTTTTTTGTCTCGATATATACACGAACACCCATGTCGTTCCTAATCTCCATTGGAGGACAATGTTCATTCACATTGTATTTGATTTCCATAATTTTTTCAGAAGTATCAATCGTTAATTGCTCTACAATTGTAGAAATCAATATACTGTAACTGGCATCCTCATCGAGTACAATGCCATCCACCTGAAAATACCTAAATTTGCCATAGATATCCCAATTCCCATTCAATTATAGCATAATTGTGATTTTGGACATGATTGGATTTTGTTGCAGAATAATTGTTGAAGTTTTTGTCGTTTTTTCCTTTTTGATTTGTGGATTAAGAAAAAATATCGAAGAACAGAGTTTCGCTAGAACAGAGATCGCTAGAAATTTATTTGAAAGTGATGATAACGTTTAATTCGTGATTTCTGTTTCAAAATATCAATTAGAATATTTAGTTCCATAATTGTAGCGCGCCTAAATAGGAAGGAAACAACTCCTATTATTCGGTATTTAATGAATGATATATTTTTTGTAGAATAACTATTAACAGGGCGGGTAAATATCAAACCATGCACATTTTTAATTGATATTTTGAACAAAGCAAGGTGATCAGGTATATTCCTATCCTAACCGCAAATCCGCCCCCCTTCAGAGTTAATATCTTGCTTTACTCAATGTTATGTGCAATCTAGAATTCTCTCTCCCGAGTTCAATCCTAGATTCGTAGATAATATTCAATTGGTGATCAAGCAATCAAATAATTAAGCGCAAGATTGAATAAATAAACCAAAATGATAAAATAATAGGAACAATTCAAGCTTCAAACTACAACGTTCATGTAGCATCCAAAACTCTAGAACTAATATACTATGAGATTAAAAGAATAAAATAGAAAAAAAACTAGTTAGAAGCCTCCTCCAAGAGTGGTGTGTATTCCCCACGTGAATTCTCCTTCAAATTATGTTAGCTCTTCTCCAAATTTTATTTAGGACCCTTTTTATACGGATTAAGGTTGTGTAGGATCGAAATAACCTTGCCCTAGACAAATTAGAAAAAATCCCGCAACACAGCATCCAGGCCAGCACCTAGCGCTAGACCTGGCGCCGGAGCTAGTATGCTTTTCACGTTCAAATCCTTCAATGTTTTGCTCCTTGTTTTGAATGATAAAATTCACTCTTGTTGTCTCCACTTGGGGGACAAAGACCAAAGGGTGTCTCCCTTTTATATTCATTTAATTTTCTTTCTTTTTTTTTCGCGTTTTATTCAATTTTGCTCCAAATGTTTTGATCTTCACACTACTTTATTCTTACACAGTTAAAATATAATATTAAGCACAAAAATAATATAACTAATACTCAAATGATGATTAAATGTACTAGAACATGAGGTAACAATGGGAAAATATATGCATTTTTGGCCGAACAACAGGGAACGTCTTACACCTTCTCCCCAATCAACAGAATTTCTTACCCGAACTTAATTTTCGCAGACCGATAAAAATAGAGTCAAACCTTCAGCGGACTAGGAATTCAAATAAAAGGTGACTTGGAACACTCAAAAACTCAATTCCGAATTGCAGCTCTGTAAATAAGATAATCCTTACTCAAGTTTGTCGCTTTAATTGAAAAAACTCTTTAACCCAAACAATTCATAATATATATCTTTTAAGGGTAAAATAGGGTGTGACAACGATGCCATTTAGGTTAATTCTTCTAAATTAATTTGATTATTTTTACATCGTTAGTTCGCATAAGTTAAAGGGATATTTATGCAAATAACTACACCACGTAATATCACATTAACTTTTTTGTAAATGCAATTTTGTACATGCCCTTTGAAAAGAAAGCTTTGTACAATTCTAGGCTTCTAGCAATATATTTCGGAAAGATGAGTACTAATACATTTATTTAAATTTCATTCAGAATTTATAATTGAAAAAGATTAAAGCAGTTGCCGAATCATGGTTACTCTTTAAGATATTTTATGGCATCTTGCATTTGGATTCCATGGGTCGTGAAATTAGCTTCACATTGGTTACTCTTAATACAATGCATATTCTTTGTACCATTTTGTGCAAATATAGCCACGATAATCACACAACACCTCCTTATGAATATTGTGACTCTTGTGGCCTTTCATGTAATTGTTTTTGCCTACGCTTTATCAAGGGAAAAATATAATATGCAGATCAATGGATGTTTTATAGTCGTTTGTGGTGTAGATATTATTATTATTTCTACGTATAAGTTGGTATCTACGTACTATGATTCAGTTGCCGTTTCAATGGTGCTTTTCTATATATTACTAGTTGCAACAATCCTGCTACGTATTTATGGCAAAGGTATCTCTCATATAGTGACTGATATTCCAGCTTATTTGCGCTTACTGCCATGGTAATTAACTACTTGGACTAATTAAATTTTAGGTTTTGTTCTTATACGATGTATGCATTAATTCTGATTCTCTCTTCTTATTTTTTGTTGTTGTTGTTGTTTCAGTTCACTGATCCGATCCGTTAGAGAAATTCTACAAGTTTTTCAATTGGCAATGATGCTTACTCATTGATTAGAAGACGTGATCCTTGAGTTCCTTTGGAATTATGTTGTTGACTAAACATATGTAAACGTTTGAAATGGTAAAATATTTGGATGTTAATTATTTTGCTAGTGCTAGTAGAAATAAAGTGCGTTTGACCAAGTATATTTAACTTGATAAAGAGTTCTAAATCTATCTAATGTCATACTGATACGATCACATCCAATTCAACTAACATTATTCGTTTCAAAATCCAAACTAGGGTCACAGGCCCTTGCCGATGAACCATATTGAGAAAAGAAGAAGATAGAGAAGATAGGGTTCAGGGTTCCTTGTCCTTTCTAAATGACCTACTAAATACCCACCTTGGGCCAGACAGATATTGGGCCTATTGGGCCCAGCTATAACATATAATTAGTGTAGATTCTAGAACAAGGTAATTATGTAAATGTAGATATAAGTAAGGAGGTTTATCACTTAGTTACATGCATATATACTACTCTTTGCCTTGTAAACGGTTACCGAATTGAGAAAAATAGAATACAAGTTCATTTTTGCTTCTTCAAAATTTCTCTATCTAAATTCAATATGGTATCAGAGCTTCTGCTCAACCCAGTTGATTCTTACTATTGTTCTATTACAATTTTCTTTTAGATCCTTGAATTTCTGCTCAAATTCATTGAAATTCTTCAGAATTTATCTTTGAAGTTGTTTTGATGGCAGCGATAGCAACTAAAATCGATCCAGATCATCCATATTTTTTGCATGCTTCTGATTCTCCTGGAATGTGTCTAATTTCTCCTCCTTTTGATCGAACTGGATATGGAGGATGGAGAAAATCAGTTTTGATCGCTTTATCAGCCAAAAACAAGCTAGGTTTTATTGATAACAACTTGGTAAGGCCTAAGGATGATTCACCAGATCTGAGATATTGGATAAGATGTAATGACATGGTGTTTGCTTGGCTTCTGAATTCCCTTACTCCAGACAACAGACCCAGCGTAATTCACTCTAAATCTGTGAGATTTCTGTGGAAACAACTCGAGGATAGGTATGGGCAATCAAACCTATCACAGTCATTTGATTTGCAAAAACAATTGTTAGAAACAGTGCAGAGATCTTCTAACATTGCTACTTATTTTAATAAGATGAAAGCTATATGGGATGAAATAGAATTACTCGATGCAAGGACTGTATGTATCTGTATTGATTGCAACTGTGGGGCTAATGATAAGAATGATGCACTTGAAGAGAGACAGAAATTAGTTCAGTTTTTAATGGGCCTAAATGAGTCATACCCTAGTGTTAGGGGAAATATCATGATGATGCATCCACCACCTAACACTGATAGGGCCTGTTACTTACTTTTGCAAGAATAAAGGAAAAGGGGAATACAGAACATAAGACACTATCTCAGTGAGTCTGGTTCATTTGCTGTGCCAACACAGAGGTTCAGTTCAACTCAAATAAAATCAACAAACTCTACAATGACTACTGGTGGTTACAGCTTCAGAAACAACCAAGAAAACAGAAAAAATTTAAATTGCAACTATTGCAAAAAGTCAGGACATACAATCGACAAATGCTATAAACTACATGGTTATCCACATAATTTCAGTTTCAAGTCAGGGTTCAAGCAGAGAAGATTTCAGAATTCCATTCAAGGAAATGCAGTAACAACAGATGAAGGTTATGGTCAAGCTCAATCCCATGATATAGAGGCAACTATTGGTATAAAGCAGGAACAACTATCACAGTTAATGGAACTACTTCAACAAGTTAAAGTTGGTCAGCAAGCTACAACAAGCTCTGAATTCAACGTCAATGCTAATTGTGCTGGTACATGCTTGCCTATTCTTTCCCATTCACACAACAATCCTAAGAGTCACATTTGGATTCTTGACTTTGGTGCTTCAGAGCACATGACTTTTGACTCTAGAATCATAGTTAACATCAAACCATTACCTAATCCTGTTAATGTTAATCTTCCTAATTCACAAAGAGTAAGAGTAACTCTAGCAGGACAAGTTACTATATATCCAGATTTGACCTTACACAAAGTCCTTTATGTCCCAGATTTCAAATTCAACCTACTTTCAGTTAACAGATTGTGCAGTCAATTCAAACTTCTTCTTACCTTTGCTGAAAATTGTTGTTTAATGCAGGGCCTTTCTTTGAGGAGGCCTCTGGTTTTTGGTGATGTCAAAGTTGGACTCTATCTTTTCCACTCAACTCACAAATCTGTTGATTCCCTGCATCCAAATAAAATTGTTACACAGAACTCTTCTCAAACATGCTGCACTTCACATACTATGTCTAATTCTGTTAGTGTTGATAAAAATCTGTGGCATGTAAGGCTGGGTCATTTACCCATTTCTACCATGAGATATATTTCTGTTTTACCACACTCTACTACTTTTAAAGAAGACATTCCTTGTTCTATTTGTCCTATGGCTAGACAACACATGCTACATTTTCCTGACAGCACAAGTTCTACCTCTCATATTTTTGAACTTATTCACATTGATACTTGGGGACCCTATAAGGAACCTACTCATAATGGATTTAAGTACTTACTTACGATTGTTGATGATTTTAGTAGGGGAACTTGGACATACATACTGAGTACCAAGATTAATGCTTTCACTGTTCTCAAATCTTTCATATCTATGGTAGAGAGACAGTTTGAAGTCAAAGTCAAGAAAATTAGATCTGACAATGCCTTTGAGCTAAGAAGCAATATTACTGTTATAGACTATCTTTATTCCAAAGGAATTATTCACCAAACTACCTAGGTTGGAACCCCTCAAATAAAATGGTATTGTTGAGAGAAAGCATAAACATTTGATGGAAACCTGTAGGGCTCTTCTTTTCCACTCCAAAGTACCTATTTTTTATTGGGGGAACTTTTACTTACTGCCACTTTCCTTATTAACATATTTCCTACCAAACTTCTCGACTATAAATCTCCTTATGAGATATTGTTCCATAAAACACCCAACTACACCTCTCTTAGGAGTTTTGGTTACTTATGTTTTGCTTCTACTTTGCCTAATCTTAGAGGCAAACTTGATCCCAGGGCAATCATTTGTGTGTTCCTTGGTTATCTTACTGGAAAGAAAGGATACAAGTTGTTAAACTTACAAAACAACAAGATCTTTATCTCCAGAAATGTGGTATTTCATGAATCTATTTTTCCTTTTACAAATCCTACTAATACCTTCTCCCACTTATTTCCTACTCCTTTTAATACTGATTTCTTTCCAACACAATCCTTTTCTTCCTCTGATTTTTTTTGTTCCTGTATCTACTATTGATTCTCCTATTCATGTTTCTTCCCCTAATTCACTTCCTCCAACTACTCCTAGCCTTGTTCCTAGTTCATCATCTACACCATCTTCTGCCCCTTCTATTTCTTCTCCTATTTCTCCTACTTCCTCTACTTCTGATTCTCATACCTATATCAATCATGTATCTCCTTCTACTGTTTCTCATGATGTTTTGCGCAGGTCTTTAAGAGAACACAATGCACCTAGCTATTTGTCTGATTATATATGTGAGCAGTACACTTAACTGATGTCTCTCACTCTTGTTTCACAACACCAGTTTCTCCTTCTACTATTTCACCTAGCCTACTTTCTGTCCCTAATCAAAGTCTATTAAACTCCTTATGCACTGTTCATGAACCCTCTAGCTATTCTCAGGCAGCATTGGGCCCTGGTTGGCAAGAAGCAATGGCCAAAGAGCTTGATGCTTTGAAGGCCCCGTGGTCAAAATGGCCACCATTAGATGCATTCTTGCCATTGTTGTCAAAAAGAATTGGGGACTTTATCAACTAGATGTGAATAACGCTTTTCTACACGGGGATCTACATGAAGAGGTCTATAAGAAATTTCCTGCTGGCCTAGACCCTCCTGCTCCCAACCTTGTTTGTCGACTAAAGAAATCTCTTTATGGTCTTCGCCAAGCCTATAGGCAGTGGTATTCCCACTTGACTGCTGCTCTCAACTTCAAGGGTTTTACTCACTCTCTTCACGACTACTCTCTTTTCTACAAAAAAAATTGGTAATTCTCTCTCTCTGGTGGCTGTTTATGTAGACGATATCTTACTAACAGGCAACAACATTCAGGAGCTAAATGATCTAAAGAAATTCCTAGATCAAGAGTTTAAAATTAAAGACTTGGGGAACTTATCTTATTTCTTGGGCATGGAAGTGTTGCGGGAGCCCTCTGGTCTGATTCTCTGCCAAAGCAAGTTCACCTTTGAGATTCTCACTGAATTTGATTACCTTGGTTTGTCTCCTGCTTCTTCTCCTCTGGATACCTCTTCTAAGTTACATGCAGGTGTTGGGGCTCCTATTTCTGATCCTCTACTCTATCGTCGCCTTTTGGATAAACTCAACTTTCTCACTCACACCCGTCCTGACATCTCCTTTGTCGTTCAATCTTAGCCAATTCATGCAAGACCCTCGTGAGCCCCATTTTTTTGCTGCTCATCACTGTCTTCGTTATCTTCTCTGTGACCCTGGTTTGGGTCTTTTCATGACTGCTAGTCCTTCTCTTGATTTGCTCGTTTTTTGCGATTCTGATTGGGGTGCTTGCCCTGATAGTCGTCGTTCTGTTAGTGGATTTTTTCTTAGTTTGGGGGGCTGTCTTGTTTCTTGGAAATCCAAGAAACAACCCTCTGTATCTTTGTCTTCCGCTGAGGCCGAGTACCGGTCGATGAGGCGTGTAGTGCTGAACCGACCTGGCTTGTCCGTCTCCTTGACGATCTATCAGTCATTCCTTCACTGCCGGTTCCTCTTCACTCCGACAGTCAAGCGACCATTCACATTGAAAAAAAAAACGTCTTCCATGACCGTACAAAGCATGTGGAACTTGATTGCCATTTCGCCCGGCAACAGTTCCAAGCGGGTCTCATCTCTCTCTTTTCTTCCCTCTCACCACCAACTCGTTGATATCTTTACCAAACCCCTTTCTGGGCCTCTTTATCGTGGCTTATTGAGCAAGTTGGGTGTGCTTTCCGCCCCCTCCAACTTGAAGGGGGGTGTTGCCGATGAACCAGATTGAGAAAAGAAGAAGATAGAGAAGATAGGGTTCAGGGTTCCTTGTCCTTTATAAATGACCTACTAAATACCCACCTTGGGCCACACGGGTGGGCCAGACAGGTATTGGCTTATTGGGCCCAGCTATAACATATAATTAGTGTAGATTCTAGAACAAGGTAATTATGTAAATGTAGATATAAGTAAGGAGGTTAGTCACTTAGCCACATGTACATATACTACTCTCTGCCTTGTAAACGGTTACAGAATTGAGAAAAATAGAATACAAGTTCATTTTTTCTTCTTCAAAATTTCTCTCTCTAAATTCAACATAGTTTGAGTCCGTCTAGCACCCAGCCCACCTAGCTATGATGTTAGTTTAAGGTAGTCGGCGCCTTTTGAAGCACTTTATATTTATAGTTAGAAATGTTTTTATGGCAATTAGAGTGCTCAACAAATAAAATAGAAAATATCTTTATCTTGCTTGTTGAGTATAGTTAATTTTTTTATTATCTTGTAGGTGACGTCGAGTGAACCCTTAACCCCTGTCATATCTACAACCCTAAAGCATATATTCTGTGGCCAAGCACCTTGTATCGACATGCGTCCGCTTAATAAAATAAGGTAAAAATAGCACGGGCTAGCCAGTTTTCGGACTGGTCATTCAAAAATAGCCAACGTTTGTAAAGTCATTGAAAAATAGGCAATATTTTATTGCAACACGTAAAGTTCCAGCATAATATACTTGAGATCGGTGCATCTGTGTATGAACTACTAGCATATTATGCTGGAACTCCAACACGTGGAAAGTTCCAGTATATTATGCTGGACCGGTATATTATACTGGAACTCCAGTATAATGTACTAGAACTCCAATATATTATACTAGAGTATTATTCCAGATTTTGAACAGTTATTTCGTTCAGATTTATCTTTACATGAAAAGTAGCTAATTTTTTATTACTTTTGAAACTGTGGCTATTTTTGAAGGACTGCTTGTAAATCTGGATATTTTTGAATTTCTCCCTTAAAAAACATAAGCAAAAGGCCCAAATGTATTGGTGGTAAATAAATGGTACACGTGAAATTTCATTTGGATGACAGAGCGTGATACGTGGAACAATGAGAAAATGACAACTGGAATAATTCAATTAAAAGGTGTACGAGTTACAAGAGGTACGAGTCAATCACTCACGAGATAAAAGGGAACCTATGTTCGTGCCTAAAATAGTTGATGAAGAGACACGGGCGGAATGAATCGAGACAGTAAAAAGGAAAGATTCGCCTCTAATTAATGAGGAAGGGAATCAGAATCGTTATAGAATATTCATGAACAGTTACAATTACCAATTATAACAGATCATTAATGTCATTAAAGCTCATAATGATTCAGCCATAAATGGTAGTAAACGTTATATATGTAAACTTCTATGTGAGGGAAGAGAAATTCACTTGTAAAGATACGTTCTGATTCTATTGGGATATAATTATTTTCTTTTGCCTGCAATCATTTCAAAATCTTTTGTTAAGTTTATTTCTCTTTTGAGTAATTTATTGAGGAAGTGAGGAATTTCTAGGTTATCAGTAACCCGAGTTCTTGTAAAAATAGGTTTTGACTAAAAATCTTATCTTTTGGTTAAAAAAATTGATTTCGTTACCGGGAATCTGATATTCTTTTTACCTTCCAAATTTTACTTTCTCACAACCAAATCATGTCAACAGTCAATGACAACAATGATAACAACCAGCAGGTGGGGGGATCTTCAGTTCCTTCACTACAAGAATTTCCACGTCATTCTCGAGAAGGAACACCTAAAAGATTTGCGTCTCACACAAATGAACAACATGAAGATGAGCAGACCGTTGAGCAAGATGCAATGAAACAATTGATCGTTGAGCATGTGAACAAAGCTCTCCAAGATTTTGTGAGATGACTTCCAACTGTACCACCAACTCCTCCCCCAAATACTGCAACCATAGAAAATCCACGCTCCGGACTTGCTAATTCAGGAAGCGGGGGAACTCCCAATGAATCATGTGATGAGAGACCAGGTACACCGAATAATTCCGATTTATAAAATTTACTACTAACTTTGCAGAAACATGTGAAAGAACAAAACGACCCCATTTTCAACAAATACATGGCGTACCACCAGAGATTAATGGAGTGGATATCGATAAATCCACAACAACCTTGGAAGCCGAGCGTATCCCCACTGCCCATCTCTAAGAAATTCAAAATGCCCGACATCCCAAAATATGATGGAACAACTGACCCACGAGATCACGTAACTGCATTCATAACAGGCGTAAAAGGCAATGTTTTGACCAAGCAAAAAAATGAGTCGGGTTTGGTCAAAAATTTTGGAGAAACACTCACGAAAGGGGCTTTAACATGGTATTCTCTTTGACCTGAAAATTCTATTGATTCTTTCGCTGAGCTTGCAGATTTGTTCGTAAAGGCAAATTCTAGAGCCCAAAGAGTTGAAAAAGGGATGGAAGATATCTTCAAGGTAAAACAAGAAGATGTTGAATTACTTAGAGAGGTTGTGGATAGATTTCAACGAGAAAGAATGATGCTTCCATGAGTACCTGATAATTGGGAAGCCATGGCGTTTGCAATTAATTTGAATGAAAAAAGTTCAGAAGCCACGAGAAGACTCAAAGAAAGCTTACGAGAATTCCAGGCAACAACATGGAACGATGTATATAACAGATATAGCACCAATGCGGATTGAAGAAGATATTGTAGCACAGTCAAGGGATGGTGAAAGAACAAATTCGTAGTGGTCATAGTCTGAAACGAGGTCCGGTAAAAACATATACGAGCCTTATATGGGACCCACGGGGAAAGACTCACGGTCTAAGCCAGAAAATGCATGGTCTGATCATACATCGAGGAACAGAGATGCAGGGTCATCATCTAAGTTCAGAAAGGAACAAGATGTACGTGATAGAAATAATGCGAGGATTGGAGACTATAGTTTCAATATTAGGACATCCGAGTTGGTAGCTGTTCTAAGGAATAAGGGAGACAAGGTGTGATGGCCAAAAGAAATGAGATCAGCCCCAAATAGAAGAAAAACTAATTTCTGGTGCAAGTTTCACAATGACCACGGCGCGGATTGCAGATTGTTACAAGGTGAAGTAGAGCAGTTAAACTCCAAACAGTTCATATATTTACCTACCCACAGTGAATCAATTGAGCTTCTAATATTTCATTATATATACAACATGAAAAAGGGTCATAGCCCGACATGTGATAGTAAGGGAAGAAATACAAGAGAAGCTTCCACAGTATCTGTTATCAACCTCTAATCCTAAATCACAACAATTCAATGCCTAATCTCTCTCGCCAAGTCAATTACATGCATGTTGGCTGATAGCTAATGCTTGTATAATGAGTACCGGTATTGAAACTCGAGTACTAATCGTGATAGAATTAAAATTTCGAATCTGCCTCTGGTAACATGTCAGAGACAATCTTCAACCTATCTATTATAAACCAAAGAAAGTGAGGTAATTAGTTCTTCTTTGGTACAACACACTTGACTTGGACAGCCAAAGTCTTGAAAATATTAGGGCATGGGTCCTTGTTTGGCTCGTCAAAAACTTCTCTCTCAACTGGGATAGAACATGTGTGTTTTCCCAAACAATACTTTTCTGCTACTTTAATACTATTTGGTGAAGTGCAATTTCCCAGGTACAAATTTCCACATGCACCATCTGGATCACCATAACTAGCAAACTCGACCTTTTCGATCACGTTATCGTCTGGGCAAGTTAAATGAGCTCCTGCTTTGAGCTCTTCTACGACGGCGCGAAATTTATTTCCAGATCTCTCCCAATACTTAACGTTTGGAGGATGATATTCGGTAATCATACTGCAGATTGTATCTCTGTTCACTGTTGTTATTTGGATTGTTTCTGGGTGACCTCCAGTTTCTTCAAAAACAACTAGGAGATTATTCTTTGACTTCAAAAATGCTCTTGGAATATGGTACCTGATCAATTCATAATTTTCATATTTGTTATCATACTTGACCAATTGATATATTTAGTCTCTTTTTTTTTTGGGGGGGGGGGGGGGGGGGAGGAATTTCATGGAATACTTACTCAGATTGACTGGGCTGTCCAAGAGGAGAGAGGAAAGATGTCCAGTAACGACCAAGGTTTTTACCATTGACCCACATCATACCTTTTTGCATTTTGTCCATTCTCAAGGCCACTGGATCCGTGCCTTCTGGGGCATCAAAATATGTCTGAAACCCACAAAAGAAAAAGAAAATATATAATTGAGCATAGGATCAATAAATTAAATTCTTAGATCAAAATACTACTTCATCCGGTCCACAATAAATGACCAATTTATTTTTAGCACGCCCATTAAAAAAATACTAAATCATATACAAAACTACCTAGTATGACTAAACTACCCTTAATTAAATATTTAATGTAAGGAGTGAGAAAACTTTTTAGGGATATGTACATAAGGGTAATTTTATAAAAACAAATTGAATTCTTTCTTGATTATATGAATGAACACTTATTTTGGACCAAAATAAAAAAGCAAACTGGTCACGTATTGTGGACCAGAGGGAGTATGCATGAATGATATGAACTAACAAAATAAGAATTCTTGAACATCAAACAAAAGGCGCAACGATTTGGGCATATTGTTGCCGAGAAAAAAAGGACAATCCGGTGCACTGAACTCCGGCTATGCGCGGGGTCCAGGAAAGGGCCAGACCACAAGGGTCTATTGTATGTAGCCTTACCATACATTTCTGCAAGAAATTATTTTCACGGGTTGATCTTGTGACCTCTTGATCACATGACAGCAACTTTACCAGTTACGCCAACACTCACCTCTCATTGCGCACAGAAAGGTTCGGTAAAATAGATATCTTTGTGTCCCTCTTTCTCTCTCTATATGAAGGTACAAACTACCTGCATAAGAGTAGAAAAACACTACGAAGCTTCATTATTATCTAGGGTTTTTAGGGTGATAGTGGCAAAAGTGATACATAAGTCATCTTTTTCTGGCATTCTCACTCTATATGGGTCTTCAATTCTATAGAATACATTGCCACCAGTGGCGCGAAGCCATAAATTTCTTCAAAGGCGTTCAAACTTGAAAAAAGTAAAAAGAATTCCCGATAAATATTACTCAATATATATTATATATCTCCAAAACCTATTATTTTACTTATATAAGAGTGGTCAGCTAACCATCATTAACTAAATTTAGCTTCGCCCCTAATTGCCACATTGGATACGTATTCTTGATGGTGAGAAATGTATAAAATAGCATAATGGAACTTAAGAAACAAAAATCTAATTAAGCTTACTTTCAACCAAGTAACAGGTCCTGGTGGAGGGCCAGTTAAGGAAGTCCATTTCACTTTCTTTGCACCTTCTTCTGTGAATAATTGTTCTCTTTCTCCATATACACCAACCTGAAATAAAAGATTTTTTACTAGTGAATTTAACATTTGAAATAAAAAACGTTGTCAAGGATTATTAAATAATTACTAAATATGTGTGAATATATATATATGTATACCTCATGTCCCCAAACATTCAAAGTGATATCAAGAGTTCCAGCCATTAAACCTTGAAGTGTCACACCACGGGGTCCTGCAAATCTCTTTTCCATATAGGCTCCGCTATTCTGTCATTATATTGATCATGAACATTAATTCTCTTCTGTCTTTTTATTCTCTTTTATTAGCTCTCGACGGGGTGGTCCGACCAGTTTTGTGGCCTAAAGCCAAGCTTTGAGGGGGGCCTTAACTTTTTTTTTTTTGAAAAATTATTTATTTACTTGAAGTCTATTTTTCTAGCGTGTCTTGGATACAAAGTTACTAATATTTTTCTGATAATAAATAACTACTAGTAAGTCTTTCTTAACTTGCAATATAGCTAATCCATTTAATCTTTAGTGAGATATTATTGATCTTATGTGAGATTTATCTGTATTGATCTTAATATAGACATTGGAAAAAGAATCATTTTTTTATTTGACCGAGTGTATCAATTAGATTGTTATCTTCTAATTGTACTATTTTTCTTAATATTTTTTAATTCCGAAAATAAATCTAAACCATTAATATCGAATTGATTAATATGCTTTAAGGAACAATCAAGATTAAGATAATATTTTTAAAAATTTTCATCATCTAGTGATCTTAATTTTTACCGTTAAATAAAAAATGAAAAATATTTTCATATGCTTCAAATTGTTCAAATCCATTTTGAAGTGAAAAAAAATAGTCTTTTCTACTATGTACAAAATAATCAACTCCAAAAGTCTCTTTAAAAGATTTTGAGATTTATTATCAACATTCTCATCAAATTGTTATTTCCTGTATATCATACGTTTCGTACGAAATTGGGGCTTGATATTCATTTTAAGTGCAATTTTCTTGGCAGAAATCACAGCAGTTGTAAATCCTTCTTCTCTATACTCGTTCAAGAAAGAAATCAATTTTTTTTCAATCCTTTTTTAAAACTTATACATAGCCTATTAGGTGTAACAAAAAATGAGGGCCCCATAAATGTGGAGCCTAAAGCAGTTATTTTACTTGCTCTATGGAAGGGCCGCCCCGGGACTCGAGTTCGAGCCTTAAAAATAAATAAAAAAATTATTAAGAAAGAAATGGTACCGGATATCCAACTGTTTCAGCTAAAAGGGTGATGTGATTAATTCCAGGTTTCAAGACGACGGGTTGCCGGAAGAGGAAGCTCTTCTCGATATTGTTCCCATGCCCAAACCCTAAAAATATGTAATTCGGAAACAAATATTAAGCAAATTTTGGCGTACTATTGCAAAAAAATAAAGTTTCTCATCAATGGCTAACCAATATAAAATGAGGGCGTATTTGATACAACATAAGACATTTTTCACAAAATATTTTCGCAAAATGACTTATTTTTCGAAAATACATTTTTCTGAAAAATACTTTTTAGTGTTTGATTCAAAATTAGCATACCGAATAATGTCTGATGAAAATTTTGAGTATTAAAGATCGAAACAAATATTTTAGTGCTTGTTAAAGCATGAAGGAAAATGACTTCTATCCAAAAGTATGTCCCCAAAAAATATTTGTTGTGAACCAATCATCAGAAAATGAGATAAATAGTTTCTCCAATAATATTTTCTGATATATCACACATAGGAGTAGTAACGGGTGGGTCGGCTCGGATATGGTTCGGGTCGAAACAGATAACGAAAAACGGAAAAATTATCTAACCCGACCCATATTTAACACGGGTAATAAACGGGTAACCGGCGGATAAAATGAGTCACCACATTATCCATTCATGGCTTCACATTAGCCCCATGCTCTAATATGAATTTGCTGCCCCTTGCAACAGAAGAGTATTAATGAAATAATTTTTTAATAATTGTATTATCCATATTTTACCCATTGATTACTCATTTTTCTAATGGATAATATGGGTAATTACCAAAAGAGAATGTCACAAGGGTATTTGTATAAGAAAACCTACCAATATATTGTCCATTGACAAAGCCAACCAATGCATGGCCCATACTTGCAATTTGCAATATAGGGAGAATATCAGGTCTCATTGGCAAGTCACGTCGATCAAGGTTGATGCTGTGTTACGTTATACAAGAATAAAAGTATTTAGAGTAAAGTCGAATAATTAAATAAAAACAATATCAAATAGATTAAGTTAATTACCTTGTGCTGTACCAAGCATAGTCAGATTTATCTTTGGTCAAACTGTAAAGTTCCATAGGCTCCCTGTTCTTCAGTGCCAAATCATGTATTGTTGGTACTTTTTCTTGATAGATTTCCCATTTTAGATTCTTTGCTTTCTCGGACGGAACAAAGTTCCTTGAATTATGTTGCGAAACAACCTGTATATTATAATTTTTTACTATGATAAAAAGAAATTCTAAAATATTTAATTATATCAATTTTCTGATTATCTTGATTCTTGACATAAAGTAGGATTCTTACCGTTTGTGTGTTGTAAACGACGGTCTTACAATCAGCAAGAATGCTAATTGATTTCTCAGGCAAGTAATATTCTGCTCCCCTAAATGTAATGTTGGATGGTAACTTTGTGTGGTTGTTGGTCAAGAAGGCAGCGCACATATGGTCAGGTCCAGGTCCAGACTTCTCATAGACAGTAATCTACATTTTTTTATCAAACATGTAAAATTCCATACTCAAGTACATAATATTACTATTACTATTATTAAATTTAAGTTTTATACACTGATAGTATAATTTTTGTTTGCAAAAGTAATTAAGTTATCACTCTATTGTTCATGTTACTATATGACATTTGCTTAAATAGTTGTCGGGTTGCTTGATGGTATAAAAAATTATAGAACTTACTATAAATTACTGCTAAATGTTCGTTAAAAAAGCTGGTTATGAGTTGATAGAAATCCTTAATCACCTCAAGATTCTCGTTAATCTTTTGTACAGTGGGAGTACCCCAAAGAAGAGCTCTTCTCGACAATCTTAATGCCCTGTGCAAGTCTCTCAAGTGACTCCATTTGGGATCCCTCATTAAACCTAATAAGAAACATGTACTCAACCTTTAATTAAATCAAATTAGTAATTGAATATTAAGTATTAATTTGTCGTACTTTTCAAAAGAAAGCTTAAGATGAGTCTAATTACCAAATTCATCAAGAGGGGCCTCATCATAATAACGAGTAGTCACGAAAGAAGAGCTTGTTCTTCCAAAGTTAGATCCACCGTAGTACTGGAAAACAAAAATGAAATTAATATTACATAATGTTCAAAGCTTAGATGGACTATAGACTAAAGGTTACGTAGGGGTGTACAACCCGAATCGAAAACGGTACCAAATCGAAAAGTCAAATCAAACCGATTAAAAAATCTGACTTGATTTAATTTGATTTGACTTGGTATTGAGTAAAAAAACCTGAATCAACCCGACATATAAATATATATAATTTCTATATATCCTTTTAAGTTTTTATATAGAATTTTCTTTAGAAAATATCTAGAAATATTTGAAATTCTCTTAGGGGAAATAATATGTAATAAAATATGAAGTGCTCCATATTTATTAACCGTAAATAATGGGTTGTATGATCACTTTCTTATCAAGACTTACTGAAATTCGTCAATCTCTTTGTTATTCCATATATTCATATCATATGTTAAGATTTGTTAAATTCTTATATCTTTTTCGAATGTGAAGTGATTATTAATATTTAGATATCATATTAATTTTTATGTTTAATTACTAAATTTGGTTAACCTGAAAGTGTACATCAACAAAAAATTATTGTCGGACGACTAAAAAAATAACTATTATATTTTACTAATAAATTATCCCGTAAGAATATTTTAATCAATACTATGTTTGTCAATTTTTTATATTTGTACTAAATATATATATATATACTTATCAAATATTTAATAAAGTAAGATTGATATAATATTTAAGTAACAAAAATCCAAAAATCCGACAAAACCGAACCAATCCAAACCGATATAGTTGTTTTGGTTTGAGTTTTCAAAACCGAACCAACCCTGTTCATGTACACTCCTAGCCTATCAAAATCGAACCAACCTGGTTCATGTACACTCCTAGCTTATCAAAACCGAATCAACCCGATCCATGTACACCCTAACTAGTTACGTTGATTAAAAAATTAAAGCATAAAAAAGAATACCATGTAATAGTTTGTAAGAGTTCCATTCTTCGCAAAGAAACGAGCCACAGAAAAAGCAATATCTTCTGCTGATCTTTGTGCTGGAGGATCTCCATAAGTTCTATACCTGCACTTCATTTCTGTAATATTAGCCGTTTTAATAAAGACATAAAACCACCAATTATATTAGACAGATATATATGTCTATGGACAACGTAGATGAACTTTTACGTTATTAGTACAATTTAATTTGTTATACAAGCTGGTTACTTGCCTTATTTTCAAGATTATTTATTTCATCACGGGTACTTTTAACCTTTAATTGCCTTTAACATAATTTGATAGCGTAAAATGTTACTACGCTAACCATGTATATTAACTAGACAAGCTGTGGTGGAAAAATATATTTATTCATCAGCCAAGGGCGGCCCTTCAATAAAACAAGTAAAGCAACTGTTTTGGGTCTCATAATTGTGGGGGGCTATTTTTGTTACACCTAATAGGTTATGTTTAAGTTTTAAAAAAGGTTTTGTGAAGTATAAAAGTTCTATTTCTTTCTTTGACAAATATAGAGAAGAAGAATTTGCGATTGCTAAGATTTTTGCCAAGGAAACTGCACTTGAAATGATATCGAGCCCAAATTTCGTAAGAAACATGTGATTTATAGGAATTAACAATTTGATGAGAATGTTAAGATTTTAGAGAAGTGTAAAAGTTCTATTTCCTTCTTTGACAAATATAGAGAAGAAGGATTTGCAATTACTAAGATTTTTGCCAAGGAAACTGCAC
The DNA here is from genome assembly GCA_005239505.1 of Nicotiana paniculata. Taxonomy (NCBI): domain Eukaryota; kingdom Viridiplantae; phylum Streptophyta; class Magnoliopsida; order Solanales; family Solanaceae; genus Nicotiana; species Nicotiana paniculata. The sequence goes on from ML312617.1 coordinate 41,884, forward strand.
TTGAAATTATATCGAGCCCAAATTTCGTAAGAAACATGTGATTTATAAGAATTAACAATTTGATGAGAATGTTAAGATTTTAAATAAGTGTAAAAGTTCTATTTCTTTCTTTGACAAATATAGAGAAGAAGGATTTGCAATTGCTAAGATTTTTACCAACGAAACTGCACTTGAAATGATATCGAGCCCAAATTTCTTAAGAAATATGTGATTTATAGGAATTAACAATTTGATGAGAATGTTGATAATGAAATCTCAAAATCTTTTGAAGAGTCCTTTAGAGGACGGGTTATTCACAATTCATTTGATGGAACAAATTAAAAGCCAAGCAGCGGAAATTCTAAAGGTTTTCCCTGAAAAAAATAGAGATATCTCCTACATTACCCATCGATTACTTTTGCACATAGTAGACAAGATTATTTTTTTCACTTCAAAATAGATTTGAGTAATTCGAAGCATATGAAAATATTTTTGATTTTCTATTTAGCAGTAAAAACTAAAATCACTAGCTAGATGATGAAAATTTGAAAAAAAAATATTGCCTTAATCTTAAGTGTTCCTTGAGGTAAGGCCCCTCGTAAAATTTAGTTTTAGGTCACAAAATTCGTGGGGCCGCATTAACTTACAAGGTAATTATAGATAAATATGTAGAATAAGCATCAATTGATAGCCTAAATAAATGAATTTTTCAATATCTTAAGTCATATTAGACATTAAGAAGATTGTACTTACTGGGCAGTCCAATTTTCAGTCCACAAAGAAGGTTTGTTGGGACCATTAGTGCCTGTGAATGTATCCCCACAATGCCTTCCATTGCATGTGTTTATCTGCAGAAATAATAGGGAGACAAAAAAATTAGAGTTTTTACTTCTTCCTTTTAATAAAAGAAAAAGAAAAAAATTTAATATCATTTTGGTTGCCTTCTAATGAAATGTTACAAATCATTTACCACAAGAAAATGGACATTACCACAGATGGAGGGGCATCCTTTTGCTTGCACATGATCCAGGGGACTCCATTGTATAATCCCACAGCCATATTTGCTGCCCACTCAATATATTTCTTTCCATTCTCTCTATAAGCTAGTTGGACATTGTTGTACTCATTTTCTATCTGTCACATGAATTATACGTTATTGTTAAAGATATAATTAAGTCAATAAACATCCACATGTCAAGAAGCGACTGGAATTGAATTAGAACAGACCTGAGCCAAGATAATGGGACCTCCTTGAGGTGCAAACAATTTCTCCTTTTTCATCAACTCAATTACTTTTTCTGCGTATTTTTTCATGTGGTACTGCAAGGTGTAGGGGAAAAAAAAGAAGAGGGAACAAAATCATTAAGAAGTAAGTACGTTGCTCCCTCTATCTCAATTTATGTGATGTAGTTTGGGTTACGAGAGTCAAACATATTTTTCTCTAACAGTGATTCTTTTTATATGCCTTTTAAATAATTCGATTTGTTAATTGTAGTGGCTTATATGTAGTTTTCAAATATGTATTTCAAAAACTTAAAGATTCGAATTCGCCGACATTTGACTCTAGAAATCCGAACTGCATGACATAAATTGGGATGAAAGTAATAATAATTAAGAGCATTTTATATGTTTTTGCATGCATGAACAAAATTGTGATTACATACCACGAATGGCTCGTTATAAGAACGGAATGTGATATTTTTAACCTCTTTTAGCCAGTATGGGAACCCCCTGTTTCATGAACAATATTCAATAGGCCATAATCAAAATAAGGACAGAGAAAATAGTGAAATTAACACTGTATAAAGAGTTAATATAATTAAATAGAACTAATATTGTGTATACCCTGAAGTCCATTCTGCTTCAATATAAGGACCAATTCTCAGGGTCACATATAGGCCCTGTTTACCTATTTCCTTGATGAATTTAACAATGTCATAATTTCCTTCAAAGTTGAACTGCATAAAAGCTTAAACATTTAGACCAGAGTAGAAAGGCAAGAATTCTAGAAAGAGATTTTAATTATAAAGAAAAAGAAAAAGAAAAAGAAAGTGCAAAGTACTTGCGGAGGCGGATCTAGAATTTGTTGTTTATAGCTTTCTACAACGACCTCAAGTAAATTTACAATAGTCATTGGATTTACATACAAATATTTATTGATATTTAGGAAATTTTTCGAGTACATATATATGACTTGAACAAAAGGTATTAGGTTCACGTGAACTCATATGTCGCACAATGAATCTGCCCCGAGTACTTGAGTTATATAAATCTTAATTCGCCTCCGAATCGGAGGATAGTGTTTATTACCTGGCCTTGAATGGGCTCGTGAATGTTCCAAAATACATAAGTCTGCACCAAATTAATACCTCCTTCTTTAGCTTTCCTGATAATGTCTGGCCACATCTGAAACAAATTTCCAATCAATAATTTAGTTTTGTGAGTTCTCAAAAAAAAAAAATGTAACGTAATAAGTTGATAGTATTAAACGTGTCAAAACCAAAAGACTGGAAATTCATGAGAATTTTTATTTACCTCAGGAGGGCTACGAGGATAGTGAATAGAACCAGAAAAGAACAATTCTCTGTTTCCATTGACGATTAATGAACGACTATCGTAAGTGACGCCACGTGGCTTTTCGGCGGCTCCGGTCGCCGATGAAATCAACGAGATCAGGAGGGCTAAAGTTAATAATATCTGATTTTGTTTAGCCATTTTTTTTTTCAAGTAGTAATATTTTATTTTTAGTTTTGGATAGTGAATGTAAATGCAAGAGATAAGAGATGATGGCTATTTTGATGCCGGCAGGTAACCATTCTTTAATTATCCTATGCAATGTAAAGAGAGTAATTTACTGTTTTTAGCTAACAATTACCCTATATCGGTAATTATGGGGCTTGCAGGATTTCTCGTATTTTTCACGATCTATATGCTTTTGTGTTTTGTTACATGCTTGTGGTTTTCCTTAAATTCTACATACATCTCTCTCCTCCCACCCCCACCCCTTTTTTTTCTTTCTTTTTGTTAGATTATAGAATTTAACTTACTTTCAGATTTTCTCTTTCTTTTTGTTAAATTAAAGAGTTTAACTTACTTTTAGATTTAACTTATACACGATGGAGGCTACAAAATAATTGACTTAACTTATACACGGTGCACACATAGCCGAATCCAAGATTTAGATTCTGTGTGTTCAACTTTAAGGTTTTTAGCACTGAACTTGTTGTATTTTTAAAGTCATAGGTCAAACCTACCATTTGTTGCAATTTTTATGAATTTTTACACATAAAATTATGCTCCACAACGAAAGTAATAGATTCAGATGAACCCGATGGTCATATTCTGTCTCCGCTACCGAGTGCACACTTCAGTTAAAATTGCACTAATTCAGAGTACTTTTCTGCGTCTTATAAGTTCAATTAGACCAATAACTAAATTGTTGGATTCACTTTCTGTCTTTTCATGATAAATTTGCAACCCCGTGTCATATGGTGCACGGCTACTATGCACACGAGGGAATGGGTGAGCATAGCCTTATATAATTTGAAGAAACATTTCAAAAATCGCTTGTGTGTTATTGTAATATCTCTCACGAGTATATGCATCGTAATCTTGTACCTGCATCGGTACTCAAAACAATACTGATACACTCAGGCCGGCTCAAGCGTATCTGAGGCCTTAGGCGAAAGTTTAATATGAGGCCTGAGTATTTATAGGAACGTTATAATATATATTTTTATTTAAAATTTATTCTTCTAGATATTGGTACCAAGATGGTTTTGAATAACCGGATACATATTTTCTTGTTGACATATTTATATTTTTTTAAAAATTAAACAATATGTACAGAGTAATATTAATAAAATAATAAATAACAAATGAAAATAACACTAGAAAAAGTTAGAATGATATTACCCAGTGACCGACTGATTCAAGAAGTTATTGATTCCAAAATATCTAGTTGTTGGCTTGTTGGAGTCTTGGAGAAAGAAAGAAATCGGATAGAAAGAACTAAGAAGATGAGCATGAATAAAGAGGAATGAAGAAGATATGTCTTCTAGAATACGAAGAATGAAATGAAATTAAAATATTGGGTTGGGATTACTTGGGAAGAAGAGTAAAAAGTAGAGTTGTCAAATTAAATCAATGTGACAACTATTTTAAGCTTTACTTTATTAACATATCTAAAAGTTTTTCTTTCTTTTTATATAAAAATTACAAAAGTACTCTCTCTGTCTTTATATATATATATTAATATTTTTAAAGAAAAAATCTATGAGCTTATTCCTAAAAAACGGTGGCCCCGTGGGCCTAAAGCACTTGTCTTACCCCATACACTGTTAGAGACGACCATTAATACAATCACATTAGTATAAAGCACATGCATATGACACTTAGTAAAAAATGGGGGCCCCCAGAATTGGAGGCCTAAGGCACTTCCCTTACCCCATACACTGTTAGAGACGGCCCTTGATACAATCACATTAGTATAAAGCACATGCATATGACACTTAGTAAAAAATGGGCCCCCCAGAATTGGAGGCCTAAGGCACTTGCCTTACCCCATACACTGTTAGAGACGGCCCTTGATACAATCACATTAGTATAAAGCACATGCATATGACACTTAGTAAAAAATGGGCCCCCCAGAATTGGAGGCCTAAGGCACTTGCCTTACCCCATACACTGTTAGAGACGGCCCTTGATACAATCACATTAGTATAAAGCACATGCATATGACACTTAGTAAAAAATGGGCCCCCCAGAATTGGAGGCCTAAGGCACTTGCCTTACCCCATACACTGTTAGAGACGGCCCTTGATACAATCACATTAGTATAAAGCACATGCATATGACACTTAGTAAAAAATGGGGCCCCCAGAATTGGAGGCCTAAGGCACTTGCATTACCCCATACACTGTTAGAGACGGTCCTTGATACACTCACATTAGTATAAAACACATGCATATGACACTTACTATTTGAAAGTATTTTTTTAGATTTAATCTTTTGAACAATCTACTAAAATTTTTAATATAAAATTTATGGCTCACACTATTTTTTTATGTAATTACTTTGCTAAGTATATAATTTCAAAGAATTAATGAATTGATGTTCAAATTTATGCTAGAATTTGATAATTTGAAAATTACCCGAAATATTGGATATATGAATCTACCCATCTTAAAAAGGGAGAAGTGTACAAATAATCATTCTTAGGGTTGTTATTTAGATATTAACCAATCTTTATTTTGTCTTTAAAAATTGAACTAAAAATCTTAAATCAGGACATTGGTGTCCTGAAAAATTGAATTAGAAAACTGAAATTCATGACACATTGGCTAATTTTTAAATAGCAGCTCATTAGAGTGGCTACCTAGTGTCATTTCTACTCAATCTCTAAAGTCCTAGCCCAGCCCATTTGCATCCTTTTTAATTTGTTAACCCACTATGAATAGCTTCCCGCCGAGCACTTTCAATCTCCCTCCAACTTCAGTCTTCAACCAAAGATCCCAAAAGAAAGAGACAGTGTAATAAGGAAACAAAACCCTATCCTAATTCCCAAACTTCAATCCTCAGTTTCTCAGAAAAAAATGTCGAAATTAGATCACCAAGAAGACCTGGATCTCCTTCTCTCTCTACCAGATAGGGTTTTAGAAACCCCTCCAGCTTCTCCTTCATCTCATTTCCCAGGTAAATGTCCAAAACATGTGTTGGGTTTATTACAACTAATCCCCTATTGTGGGTTTTATACTCATGTGTTTTGTTCAATTCACATGTTTTTGCTGTAATTAGATGGAGCCGAATAGAGCTGAACTTTCAAGAAACGAAATCATTTATTATTTATTTCACATCAAAGACTGAACTTGCACAATTATTTGATTTTTATGATTTAGTCCTTAATGTTAAAATTTTGTCACAAAAACTATTTCAATGCTATAACGGTGCACTCATTGAGCGAGTAGCATATACTAGACTTTACTTGATTTGGAATTAAGTTGTGGTTTATTATTTGATGTTTCTGGATAAAAGTCTGTTGGATTGGAAAATGTCTTTTTTGTTGAAGTTTTGTGGGTTGTTTTGAAAAGTTTGTATCTTTTTACAGATTATTTGTCGGATGATGGATCGCCAAAGCGAGTGGGGGAGGCAGATATGTCTGTCTTTAGAGATGCTGTTCAGGATTGTCTTGATTATGATACTGAAATTGCCAAAAAAACTGTCAAATCAAAGCATACCATGGGGTCAAGTGATCCTGAGGTTGAAAAGTTTTCAGGTTTGCGAATTCGGTATGTTCTTTGAGACTTATGGTTATGGGTGCATATCCAACGGGTTCTTGTTGCATTCTGATTCATTATTCATTTTCCTGTAGAGTGCATAATCAGTCTCTATCTGCTATTATTAGAATTTAAATGATGTTGGGTTTTTAATATTTCAATATGTTCTGCAAGACTAGTCACTTTCAGATGATTGTAATAAAAGTTACCTTACATTCAAATTCTGATGAGAGGAAGTCCCAATTACAGATGAATGCTTTGTTTAGATACTGAACTGGCAACTAATATTTCTCCTTTCTTTTCCTTTTACTCAGAAATCAACTAGTTTCAGCTGTTGAACTGAGCAACCATTTTGCTGATATTAGGTTCATCCGGTTATCAGCAATAAGGTATGTTTAGATGCTGACCGAGTTACTAGAGTAGTTTCTGTGGAGGACTATGTAATCACTTATTTTCCTATCTTTAAGGAATTCTCTAGCAGGCGACACCCTTTCTGGTTGTTGGGCAACTGTTGGCGTTTTAACTGAGAAGGGGCAACAAAGAACAAGTTCAACAGGGAAGAACTATGCAATCTGGAAAATGGGATCTTTGGATGAAAAAACTATTTCTCTTTTTCTTTTTGGTGATGCTTATCAGAAGAACTGCAATGAAAAGGCTGGTGCAGTTTTCGCCCTATTCAATTGCAGTGTGCGCAAAGACAACTTGGTATTGTTATCGCTGCCTATCAATAAAATCATTTATGTTAAGATTTCAGGGTGGGTTGCTAAAACCTCTTTAATGCCCATTGTCCAGGAAAATGGGTTTTCTCTGAGTGTTTATTCAGCCAGTCACATTTTAAAGATCGGCACTTCTGTGGATTATGGAGTTTGCAAGGGAAAAAGGAAGGATGGGATGGCTTGCACATTAGTCATTAACAAGTAAGATCTCTAATTTTATGTGTTGTTACATGCTCATAGTCATAAATGGACTGAATACCTTCAGGCATAAGTACTAAAGAATTGCAAAATACAATAAGATGCTCAAAAGATCCATATTCATAAAACGTTTCGCTGTCTACTTGTTTATTTACAAGGGGGCATGTATGTCTCATCTGTGTTCTGGAGGCTGGCTCTTGATTTGATGTTTTCTTTGGAAAGTCCAAAGTAATCCCTTGTATCAGAAACACTAGGATGATTGTTTTAGAGATCTCATAGACTTGGGGGTTGAAGGTGATCTTGCCTGGTCATTCTAACATAGTAAATTGTACATGAAAACTTTGTAATCGCCAACATTTACACAAGAACAATGAAATACTACTGCTCATCACAGTTCTCATTTGGATAACATTCATGTTGGTTGGTTTTGATTTGCTCCAACAATGATAGTTTGTGCTTTTCGATTTGGGTTGAGCAGATACTTTTGCTAGTCCATTCTGCCAGTACTCAAAACAGAATGTTCAGTTTAACAAATGTCTCATATCTATGTTGTAGTCTTCACAGGGCATGAGTGCAAGAATCTAAAGTTTAATCTTGTAAAAGAAGCTAATCATAAATATGAAATGGCTACTGTCTTTGGTTGGTTAAATTGTGTACAGAAATAAAAATCTTGCCTTTCTTTAGAAGAAGGAAAAGGGAGATACTCACATTCAAATCTGAAACACGGTCCAGAGCTATTTTTGCAAATTTCATGCTCAAATCAGAAACACAGTCCAGAGCTATTTATGCAAATTTCATGAGCATGATTTGCCTTTTCTGGATGTTAGGAAAGAAATAGCATGTTTTTACAGCATTTAGTTTTCTGCTCCCTTAACAAATCAGTTCTTACTGCTTATGCAGGGGATTTTTGGTAATCCTTCTTACCAAAAAATATTGTACCTATCATTGCATGTTGAATAGTCTAGTAATAACCTGTAATTTTGTTGCACTCCTTGTAATAGAACTTATGTTGTAATAAAATTGCAGGCGGCGTGGAACATATTGCAGCTACCATAAGCAGGTAACCAATCTACACCAGTCCAGAAATAGGTTGTTTACATTTGTATATTAAGTCTGCTTGGCTGCAAATCTCCCCCTCAGGAGGGGGGGATTCTCTTTGACTGAATCTTGATTTACTATCCAATGAAAGAGAGGAAGAACTTATCCTGTTTTTATTACTTGTTCTTTTAGAGAACATCTGAGAAATACTCAAGAACAACAAGGGCTGAACTCAAAGGGGGGTGAGTTATTAACTTCTCAACCTCTCAATGCTGCATTTACTTGGATAACAAAGGATTTTTATTTTGCTCACGACTTACTTTAACCTCTCTAATTGCTGTTGGACTTCAAATTCAGGAACCTACGAACGGGTTTCAGAGATCATCTCAAGTCAGAAGGAATTTACATGGTTAACCCTTTAGCTGACAAGACAAACTTTACAAAGTCTGCAGCACCGTTGAAATTACTGTCCGTTGATGGATTGAAAAAGGCATTGAGGTTTGTTCAAAGTACTTAGTAGTGACATAGCTCTAAATTTAACAATTATTGGCTTGCATATTGGTTATCTTCATTGTTCATAGTCATTACTGACTTAAAAGACATTTATGAACAGCAAAGCGGGGAAAGTGACTACCAATGTACACTCTCAAGGAATAAGGTTTCTTAGTCAAATTACAGGTTAAAACTTTACTACTTGGATCTAAGTACTCCTACATCTAGCAGACATTCTTAATTATGTTTTTGCTCATTACAATTCTATTTGAGTTACAGGAAACTTGAACTCAAGTAATACCAAAGAATATATTACTGACCAAAATCAAACAAAAAATACGACAAACGAAAGGTGAAAGACTGGAACAAAAAAGACTTCATTTTTTGACCTTATGTTGTGTTATCTCTTTTGGTGACAGAGTTATCTACTTTTTTCCAGGTCATCTTCCACCAAGAGAAAGAATCTAAGTGAAATCAGACCAAGTCATAGTTTTGAGCACAAGAAACCAAAAATGGGGCAGCAGCAGCAGCAGAATTCAGGACAAAAACCTGTGCAGGTTAAAGAAAAAATGATAGAACTAGACCTTGTCAGTTCAGATGATGAACTTTAGAGTTTACCATATACATGCTAAGTGTTTGTAATCATCTGATTCTGACGTCCGGTTGTCTAATATATTCTTTTTTCTCTTTCATACAGTAAATTCTTAGCTTGTTGAAAATCAACTTTTACTCTTGGTACAATGGTGCTATCACTTGCATACCTAATTGCAGGTGACTAATAGCCCGTTTAACCAAGTTTCTCCAACTCCAAAAGTTTTTTTTTTCCAGAACGGAGTGTTTTTTTTCAAAGTTTAAGTGTTTAGTCAAGCTTTTAGAAGAAAAAAATTTGTTGTTAAGCAGAAGCAGAAGTAATTTTAGAGAAGTAAAAAAGTAACTTTTTTTGAAAGTACTTTTGAGAAAATATACTTAGAAGTAGTTTTTAAAAATTTGGTCAAACACTAATTACTTTTCAAATTAATTAGCCAAATATAAATTGATTTTTTACTAAAAGTACTTTTGAGAAAAAATATTCGCTGATTATTACACTGCAGTATAAGAATCAAGTCGCTAAAAGTCAATTACAAGTAATCGTTCATAAACAGTGAAATAGTAACTCTGAGAATATATTTATAATATGTTATAAAATATATTAATAAAATAAATTTTTTATATGTTATTGATGTGATTCGTACGAGGGTAGGTCATGCATGCACATGGGAGTTGGTTTGTCTCGAGGCCATGTGCACCCAAAATTCCTAACCTTGCCAAATATGTGTACGTTATGGAATTAAGATAAGTTTTATTAATATACAATTAGTTGAATGACTAAAGTCTTAGATTTGGATTCCCAAAAAGAGTTAGTAGGCAACTTAACCCTGTATTATTAGGGGCAATTAATTATACAAAATATGAATCTCATTAGGCGTTAGGTAGTGGTGTTGATAGTGAATACACAAAATTTTGAATTTAATCTTTGGCTTTTCCTTTTTATTTTTTCTGCAGAATCATATGCTTCTCTTTTTTAATAGGAAAAGTTTGTATATTATATTCGTTCGAAATGCTTAAGTTTTTTCATTAGCATTTATAGTGTAGGTTGACCTCTGCAACAGTCGATGAAATTACCCTTTAGTAAGGGAATGCTCTATGGCTTTTAAATTTTTGGAAATGGCCAAATTTCCTTTCTACTATTCGAAATTTTTTAATTTTGAACTCCGATCGACTCGATAACAATAAGATCGGGATCCTAACTAGAGTAAGAATTTAAAAAGTAAATGCGGCAACAATAACAATAAAGAAATGAACATCTAGAATTAAAGTGTAGAAAATAAAGGATATGGAAAAATTTAAGGAAAGAATTCCAAGACCTTCCAAGAACGCAAGTTCTATAGCATTGACAAAATCCAAGCAATAACATTTTTGACTTATTGACGAAATCAAAAGCCTTTACTTAAAAACAAATCAAAACAATAGATTTGGATATTGACCCCTTTACGAGTAACTTGAGACAATAATTAATAACTCGTATTAATCATCTTCTAAGAATACAACAAAGTAATCAATAATATCACAATAAAGAAGTTATCTTACTACACGAGGTTTATGACACAAGTTTGATTCGTTTCCTTGAACCACACATGAAAATATCTTTTTCTGACAAGTGGCAATGGAATTCAAAGTCAGAATTTTTATCTACTCTAATACGGTATTAAATTATGCGAATCATCTCAGGGTTTCAGGGAAAACCTATGTGGGACACCTTTTGAATATGGGATGCTCATTTAACCTATGTATTCATTTTGTTCCTTATTTATCTGGGTGCATTGCGTTTTCAAAAGGTTCGAGCCATTATTTATGACTTATCGGGACTGGTCGGATCGATTTCCAAAAGTTCCGGATGAATTTGTACGAAACTAGTGACTTAGGTGATTAAATTATTAATAGCATAAACTCTACTCATTCTTTAATCTGCAATAAACGTGTAACTCATAACTCTAACGTACTAGTAAATTTTTTAGTGGACCACGAGGATCTCATTGCTGCCCTACCATATTATCTTTGTAATGCACGGATGCAGGGCTCATTTAAATATTTAACACCAATAAGGACGGTGGTAAAGTGATAAATACTCTTTTAATGTTAATTAGAGCTTTCAAATTCAAGCTTTGAATATGACATCGCTTTTGTTAGGGAGCGTTTTATTAAGAATTTAGTCGGACTCCAATACAAATACGTACTGAATATCGAATAAAAGATAAAAAATAATAATGTATTCTAACTTTGTGGCGTCTCATTTTCTCCCAACACCAACTTCTCATCTACCATGATTATTACATGTACCTTAATGGACACTCATGTGTTGTCACCATGCATTTAGATTAGAACCAATAGTATAATATCATATTAAGATGAATCTCATTGCTTAATGGACACTCATATGTCATCACTCTTTTATAAGTTTAGTGCATATTGCTTATTATAGAAACGATCACTCGTAATTATTTGTCAATTAACCTGACATTTTTTATGCAGATTATTTGTTATAACGTAAAAATATTTTTTTTATTTGCACCAAAAGATGTGCCCGACCGGTCTATGAATGGATGAGAATCATGAGAGACGTGAATTCTAATTCGAACGTTGATTAAAAGAATTGGGTAAATTTTTTCCATCTAATTAACTTGACTCGCGAAATTACCCAATGCATCTAAGAAAGTTAAAACCTTTTCTTTTTAAGGAGAGTTAGTTTGGATTAAACGAATTTGATCGAAACCCTACCTCCTTGGCTCCTTGCAACGTACAATTATCATCTCTCTTCAACTTTACTTTGGAAAGAAGGCAAAAGTCGGGTTGGTACGGATTTTTCAATTATCAAACCAAATTAATGGTGTGTCGGGTTTTTAAATTTATAATTCAAATCAAACCAATAAAGTCGGGTTTTTCAATCTCGATTTTTTTCAGTTTTTTGGGGTTTTTTCTGGTTTTCGGGGTTTTTTTTTTCCGATAAAGTCTTTATAGCATAAATTATGTAATTTGTGCTCCAAATATTTCTTAAGTCATAGTAGAATACTACTATATAATGTATTTTCCAAGAAATTAACACAATAGTATAGGATAATTCAAAGCATTATACTAAATTATTCAATAACAAAGATAAAATTACATTAAACAAATATTGCTAATTAATAAACCATAATGAAAACTAACATAATCTGAAAATAGGTCATGCTAAAATAAGTATAGCTAATAAGTGCTAATATTAATTATATAACTAAGCACTAAAGAAAAAGATAAACTAAGTTATGCATTTTCGTTATAAACCAATGTAAAACTAAAATAATTATCCAACACTTTCATCATTCCTAGTACTGAATTGAATTTCTTTTGTTAGAATTGATATTGATTTGAACTTTGTTTGACTTACTACATTTATGGGGCTATAAAATTTATTTACCATTCAAGAATGTTAAGTTTACACTTGAAATAATACGTTAAAAATAAAACTGTGAAAAAGTTTAAGAAATATTTATAAATTACATTACAATAGATATTTATATGTATACAATATTTTTAAAATTATATAAATGTACTATCAGCTTGGTTCGGTTTGACATTTTTTAGTTAAAACCAAACCAAATCAAACCACATAGAGTTTCTCTTTTCCAATTTATTCGAATTATCGGTTTGGTGCGTTTATCGATTTTCTTTCTACACTCATAATTCAGAGCACAAAATGAGTTATGAAATGCATAATATTTTCATGCGTAAACACATACTGTCACGACCCATTTTCTAAACAAGTCGGGACCGGCACCCGATCACTAAGCATGACCGAGCGA
>ML312618.1:0-18245 GCA_005239505.1 Nicotiana paniculata
GATAACATGTTTTGGGCTATGGCCTCGTTTAAGCCCCAAATTGTATCACTTTAGGCCATCCTATTAATTTATTTGGACATGATTCAAAAAATAGTCAAGAACAAACATACTAACACATCTCACGTCTATATGGTAAGAAATAAGGAAAATTCTGAATTGTGAATATAAGGTTACATATACAAGATTTCTTTACCATTTGATCTACTCTAAACAAGAGTATTTATACACAGCTTATGGATCTAACATGGAAATTTGTCTTAAATTTTGTGACAGAACAAGCCTTAAAAAAACTAAATTAAGCTATGGTTGCTTTTATTTAGAGCGGACAGTTTAAGAAAAGATCCGGATATCAGATTCCACCTTTTGATAATCAATTTGAAAACCCATTTGTGTTCAGTAGTGAGAAATTTACAGCGGATTTCGTGAATGAAAACACTTCTCATACTAATTGACAACAGAAGAGAAAAAGGACTGGTTACAGATTGTTTAACATAATTAATGGGTATAACATTCCAGACTCAATAGCCTGAAATTCAGACACTACCAGGCTCAATTGGGCCATGTTTACGAGTCTGGCCCAGCTCGGGTGACCTTGGCATGTCTGGACTATAACTACTATAGTAATAAACGTTTCTGAATTAAGAAAAATACAACTGATCATAAATTTATATAGTTCAGTCCATATTTACAACTGAAAAAAAGGAGAAATGTACATAGAAGACTGTAGATATGCTATTACTATTACATTACTCCTGAATCATAGTAATACTTATTTACTAATAGGAAAAATAAAGAAGGGAAAAAAAAAACTAGTTGCTGCTCCTGTGCAAGCCAGCAAACATGTCCTTCGAAGACTTAAACCTGCATTTTAATTATAAGTCCAAAGTTTGAGTACTTGGACAGTATTAACGACAGACCTTTGGGCATTTTGTGAGATGAATCTAGTCATAAAAGGGAGTTAGATTCCACCTTATTGATGCCATAGGAGAACAAAATAAGTTCATGCCTTCCAATGGACTGAATCTAACCATAGAAAAGGTTAGATTCAAACCCAGTGATATTACTTTGTTTAAACTCTTTAACAGTCATCTTTATTTCATGCAACAGATTTCAGCAAGCATTTATTCAAATACTTTGAATACTATGGGCATTTTGAGGAGTGAATCCGACTATTTTATTACTTCATATTCACTATCCTAAAGCTCCATCTCATTACACACTTATATCCTTTGAAGGATAATTTTCAACAAAGCTAAACTACTGTTATGCACTATAAATGGGGTGAGTTTGACTATTAGAAAGTCAGATTCATCTACCCTAGTACTAATTTAACATAATTCCAAACCATATAGAGGCTTGTTCATTTAGGCATTTAAGAGGATGAATCTGACCAATCAAAGGTTCAGATTCCTCACTCTAATGCCCTTCTTAATTATATATTTTATACCCTTTAAAAAAGGGTAAACTTCAGCCAACCATACTAATGTTTGTGCACTTCTAAGGGGGTGAATTTGACTATTAAGAAGTCATATTCATCTACCCTAATGCCAATATCCTAGACTATCTAGAGACTTGCTTATTGAATCACTTTATTGAACAAAGAGACTCAATCGAAAGCATATTTCTGCATTCTTATTGATGGAATCTGACCATAGAGAAGGTCAGATTCAACACCTTAATGCATCTTGTTTCCTAATATAGGACCATGAGTACTTATCACATATAATCTTAAGCAAACAATCATGCACCAACAGGAGAAATACTAACACCAAGACATTACCTATCAAACTCACATAATCATTATCATGCGAATAAACATCTACACAGTCACATTTAACAAAACAGGAACAATAACTTCATTCATCATGAACAACCAGTTTTACACAGTGAGCAGAAAATGAGGATTCTAGTCCAAAAATTTTATTAAGAAGAGATGAACCGATACATACCTTTAAAGAGAAAAACAACAAAGAGACTTGACGAAATAAAGGTCAAGTAAGAACAATAAAAGCAAGAAGGAAGAGAAATCAACAACAGCAAGCAGAAACCCCAAAGAAAACCAAACAGTCCAGCAAGAATACACCCAGAAATCTTGAGTATGAATATCTGAAGGAAAACTTCCAGAAAACCCCAAAATTCAGAAAAGAGAAGATAGCAACTGAACTAGGCCATCTACTTATGAACTTGTTTTCCAAAAGGAAATCAGATTTTTTCTAATAGTACTCTTCTTTTCAAAACCTTTTAAGTGGAGACAGTATTTCTGAAAATGGGAAGGATTCTATATCCCAGCAGCTCAAAAGTGTAAAAAAATGTAACCCCCATCTCTAAAAAGAGGGTCTATTTATAGGATATTTGGGAATGGGATATTCTTTTCAATATTCCCTATCCAAAGCTGAAAATAGTACAAAAATAGTACATAGGGCAGCTGTCACCCTTATCTTTGGGACAACTGCCCCCTATTTTAGAACTATCCTACCAATTAAAATGACTCTTTTACCCTTAAAAATATGATTTCCTAATATATATTTCCTGATGTACCCCTTTGAAGCCCCTATATTTACCATTAGGTAACCAGGGTTACTTACTTGGGTTACCTTTTAACTATGGTTAACTGACACTAGTTATGCCCTTTAGGTGACAACTAGTTGTTCTTAACTAAGGTTGAGTTAATTAATTAAAGGTTAATTGATTAAATGCCTGGAATTAGTTTCATACTACTTACTCATGTTTAAATAAATTAATTAAAGTAAACCAATTAGTTTTGACTTCTTAAATTAAGTTAACTGATTTAGTTTAATTAAGTCAATTCACTTACCTAAAATCAGAAATTTAACTAATTATCAAGCCTAGGTTAAATAATTTGTTTTATTAAATTAGTCCTAAATTAATTACCTTAGGCAGATTTTAGGACTTAGTTAGTTGTTTAAGAGACTATTAGACTAGGTTAATCTATTAAATAAGTGATTATGGGAAATTATTGTTAACTAAATTAGTCTTGATAAGTCTAGGTTAAATCATGACCAAACATTATTTTAGAACTGAGTTTTTAGCCTATGGTTGATTAGTTTCTAATTATCAACTGGTTTTTTAGGATTTTGGTTGATTAATGATAGTTAACTAAGTTGTTTAGACTTAGTCAGTTTTCTTGTACTAAAGTCTGTTTAAGTTTCACTTGAGCCTAGGGGGAATTAGTTTGTTTAAGTTACTTGAATAGGCCAATCTAACCTAAGAGTCGCAATTTAAACTATGATTAATGGGAAGTTAACATCTAATTGAGACTAATAACATAGGCAGCAAAATCAAAGCTAAAACAAACGACGACCTCAAACAAAACATGAGCGAAACAACTAATAGAGGCTGTTTTACTAACATACATTTCAACCTATGAATTCAGGGATTTAATCGATCAGTTGTTCGTGCTTGTTTATTGACAGAATTCACCAATACAAAATAGTCTGGAAATTAGCAGAGAAAGGAAACTACACAAAAACCTAATGCTAATCTTGGTCATACAAATTACTAAACTTGAACAGTTAAATCATACAAAAATAGTGATAAAAACCTAAGCTAATGCATTTGGGACTTTAAACTAAAAAACGGAAAACATGAACAGGTAAAAGAAAAAATAAAGGAAAACAGTGAGTAACTAGGTCCTATTTATGCTAACAAATCAAGAAACACGTAGAAAGGAAGTGGGAATACCCGTTTGAGGGGTTTGGACGAACTACGGCGACTAGCCGGAGTTAGGCCGGACTACGACGACCTCCAAAAGTGACCCTTACTCACATGAATCGACGACTCTTGTCAAGAGCCGTCGATTCATGTGAGTTTGAGTCACAAAGCCGCTTGGATTCGCCATTAGCACAAATTAGGGTTTTGACAGCTTCTTAGATCGGGAAAAACTCACGATTGAACGGTGATTTAGGGAAACCTTCAGTGGGGTGGGATTAAGGAGGTCGTGGGGACTATCTGGTAAAATTGTGGGCCGGATTGGTGGAGGTCCGGTGGCCGGAGCAAGGTGGGAATCCTAGGGCGGCTAGGGTCTGGTTATACAGAAGAGAGAGAGACGGAGGAGATGGGAGTTAGGCTTTGGTGAAATGAGGGGGTGGGGTGGGGTGGGGTTTGGACACTTAAATATTAAAAGGGTGGTCAGTTCCCAGCCGTTGGATCAAAGATAGATCAATGGTTGGGATTGAACTTGGCCTAAAAAAGTGTCGTTTTGGTTAGGGCTGGAGCAAGCCCGGTGTAATGGATTTAGGCTGGGTTGTTTGAGTGTATAGAAATAGGGATTGGGCCTGGGTATTTCTTGGCCCAGGTCCGATTTTTCTTTCTTAACTAATTAACTTAATTAATCTAATTAAGTAAAAATCTAATTTAATCCAAAAAAAATGTAGTAATTAATTTAAACCTTATTTTATAGATTAATCAAGAATAAAATGACCAATTTTATATTCCTAATTAATCTATGATTTATTGAATAAAAATGATTAAGTTTTAGTAATTAGTTATTAAAAATATATTACATTAAATAACCGTCATTCATCTATTATTTAGTTAATTAAAACTTTGTAATTCTTTGATAATAGCGATGCAATTAACAATTTTAAAAAGATGAAATATGGATATGCAAAAAATACAAATCTTTCACAATTAATCACTGAAAAATCAACAAAATTCATAAAATCAATTGATTTATTGAGATTTTTATAGGAAGATATGGCGAGTAAAAATCACATGCTCACAGCTTCCCCTCTTTGCTCGGAAACACGAAGAGTTTTTGGGCGAAGACAAAGTGAGCAGCAATAAACGAATTTTACCTATTCATATGTTCCATTGTGAAGCGTGTTTGAAAAGTTTGACAAACCCTCCTTCAAAGGTTGCCTACATATCCTTGGCTATAAAGGAATCAGGTCAGTGTAGTTCTGAAAGTTTTGGTAGCTGGGACTACCGAGTAACTGTTGTTTCACTGCGGTTGCTGCTGTTACTACTTGCTGATCTCCTTATTACACCCAAGTACAAAACGAAGGACTAACTAAAACCTATTAGCTTCTAAATTACAAGATTCCTATCTAGGATTTGGTCTTGATTCTTGATCTTTAGTTGACTCTGACCTGGATCCTGGTGCTTGTTAATCGCAGATGCTGGTTTTGTCTTATCGTTCCTCGGATCAAAGCGGGATATACTGGACGGATGACTTCAATCTCTTCCTGAATAGTCCACATCTTCCCCATTTGTGCGCTTTTGGATTCAATCTTCTCTTTTTTTTTTTTTTTGTTATTTTGGATCGAAACTTCTTCTTTTGGTCGTCTCGAGTTCCAACGTTCCAGAAACGTACTCTGCAAAAAATCAAGACAAGCGAATGAAATTTTCTGCCCCATTTTTCATTAGGAAAATTTTGTGAGTTATTGTAATAAAATCTATGCTATTTTATTATTGAAAGTAATAAAAGGCCGGGACCTGTGTACCCAGAGTGAATGCCGACTAGGGGGTGGATACCCTATGCCTAAAAGGTGAAATAAACTAGGGATTGGAGACCCTATGTTGGAAAACATCGACAGGCTATGTTTTCGTCAAGAAAAGATCACCAGGTTATGCTGGTGTCCGCGTAAGGATCAATAGGTTATGTTGTTGTCACAAAAGAAATCACTAGGTTACGCCAATTTCCGGAGATGATCAACAAGTTATGTTGTTGTCAGAAATAGAGATTACTGGGTTACGCCAGTGTCTGGAGATGATCAACAGGTTATGCTGTTGCCTGGGTAAAAAGGGAGTGATCAACAAGTTATGTTGTTGTCAGAAATAGAGATTACTGGGTTACGCCAGTGTCTGGAGATGATCAACAGGTTATGCTGTTGTCAGAAAGATCACCAGGCTATGCCGGTGTCTGGAAAGGTCAACAGGTTATGTTGTTTCCTGGGGAAAAGGGAGTGATCAACAGGTTATGCTGTTGTCAGAAAGATCACCAGGTTATGCCGGTGTCTGGAAAGGTCAACAGGTTATGCTGTTGCCTGGGGAAAAAGGGAGTGATCAACAGGTTATGCTGTTGTCATAAAGATCACCAGGTTATGCCGGTGTCTGAAAAGGTCAACAGGTTATGCTGTTTCCTGGGGAAAAAGGAGTGATCAACAGGTTATGCTGTTGTCAGAAAGATCACCAGGTTATGCCGGTGTCTAGAAAGGTCAACACGTTATGCTGTTGCCTGGGGAAAAGGGAGTGATCAACAGGTTATGCTGTTGTCAGAAAGATCACCAGGTTATGCCGGTGTCTGGAAAGGTCAACAGGTTATGTTGTTGCCTGGGGAAAAAAGGAGTGATCAACAGGTTATGTTGATGTCATAAAGATCACCGTGTTATGCCGGTGTTCGGGGAGGTCAACAGGTTATGTTGTTTCCTGGAAAAGAGATCACTAGGTTATGCTAGTGTCCGAAGATGATCAACAAGTTATGCTGTCGTCAGGAAGATCACCAGGTTATGCCGGTGTCCGGGGAGGTCAACAGGTTATTCTGTTGCCTGAAATAGAGATCACTGGGTTATGCAAGTGTTTAGATGATCAACAGGTTATGCTGTTGTCAGAAAAAGAAGAGATCAGCGGGTTACGCCGGTGTCTGCTTGGGTGCGGGACACTATGTTGGCATCAACTGAGGACTGTGATATCATTGGTTGGAAAATGTTTGGATAGGGGTTGAGGGTCCTATGTTTTAGGGTTGCATCATATTAAACTTCATTTCTTCTTTTTTATATATATGCAGGAAATTTTTTTTGGAGGAAACTCCCTTTTCTTTGGAGTCAATGCTGCAGAGCTCTTTCTAGCTCTTGCACAATTCCTTTTGATTGCACCTGCTTTTACACGGTTGCTTTTGCACCTGTTTCCTATTTTCAAACAAAGATCAATTTGTTAGTTTGAAACGGTGGTTGGTTTTGCGGCGTTGATTTTCAACTGCTTGATCTCAGTTCTTTTGATGAAGGTTTCAACCACTTGCTTGCTTGTTTGCTTGCTGAGGATTGGGTTTCATCTATAATCCCGAGGACCTTGGCTTCCTATATTTTACCATGGCGATCGGTCACGGGGGACCCAACATTTTATTTTATTTTTTATTTTTTATTTTTTGTAGGCTTTTCACTTGCTTTTCTTTTAGATTTCCAGAGTATCAGGGGGGAGTTTTGGCCCCTCAAATCCTCTTGCGACGGTTAGTCGTGTGGGACTTAACCTTTCCAACTTTATTTCGCCTTTATTGGCTTTTCTTCTGACTTTTCTTCCAATTGTAACTTTAAGTCACAGGGAATACTTCGGCTTTTCAAACCTTGCCAAGATGGTTAGCCACGCGGGGTTCAACCTTTCAACTTCATTTGCCTTTATAGGTACTTCAATTTGACTTTCTCCTTTCAAGGTTTTGAGTTTGAATCATCGGCCATTGTGGCCGGTCGGGATCGACTCGATGCCCCTGACGAGGCTTGGTGCCTTTTGCATATTGACCCGCGTCAAATGAGAGCCCTGTAAATCAGCCTTGCCATCTTTTCTTTGCCTTAGTTTCGGGACAGAGTTAGACCGAAAGAGTTTCAAAAGAAAAATAAACGACAGAATGGACAACGAATTTAAAAAAAGGTGTCCCTTTCGGGGAAAGGAAAGAAGGACTTATCTGGAGTGCATGCGGACCTCAATGAACATGACACGCCCTTTGGACTGGATGCCTGATCCGTGTAAACCGTCCGACTCTAAGAAATTCATCACAACTATCACCTCGAGATTTAGAAACCTTGCCCCGTATTGTGTCTATATCAGTGATCCATTATCCTTTTCGATTTGTGGCGCCCTTTGTGGGTTTTCACCGACTAACCTCTCTCATTTCTCTTCTTACCATCGATTGTAGTGCTCTTTGCGAGTTTTCACTAACAAGACTCTCTCATTTTCAATTTCTCTACTCATCGTCGCCTTACAGTGCCTGTGTGGGTTTTCACCGATAAGACTCTCTCATTTTAATTTCTCTCATTGCTTGTATTTGCTCAGAACAACTGTATCCTCCAATTTTGGACGTCTTTGCCGATTGATCGGAAGGACTTGAATAGAGTTTTGGTGCAAAGAAATTGTGTTGAATTACAACTTTGGAACCCCTCTGGCGACACATTGCCGAATCTTAACACTTGCCCCAGCTTAAACTCTTGGGGAGATGTGGATATTTATTTTGGTGTGACTGAACCCCAGGGAGAGGCTACCTACGTATCCTTTCGGAATCAAGTTGAACGTAGTTCAGGAAACTTTTGTTGTTGTTTTTGTTTCTAGTCGATTTTTTTTTTGATAAGAACTGCGGGTTCCAAAGAGGGTAATCAAAGAAAGTAACCGGCTCAAAGGGTTTGCAAAAGGGTTAATGCTGTTTGGGTAGCGAGAATGAAAGCCTTCATCATCCCAACCGGAGAACACTTGCAAACATATAGAGGATCAAACATAGTATCTTTTGACGGTATCTGCGTTGACACCCGTTTCGGGGTCATTTCCTTTGATGTCCCTCAGGTATAACGCTCCTTTTGGTAGCAATTTCCTTATGATGTACGGACCTTTCCAATTTGGGGAGAATTTTCCTTTCGCTTCTTCGTGGTGCGGG
Organism: Nicotiana paniculata; assembly: GCA_005239505.1. NCBI lineage: Eukaryota > Viridiplantae > Streptophyta > Magnoliopsida > Solanales > Solanaceae > Nicotiana > Nicotiana paniculata. The sequence continues at coordinate 8,597 of ML312618.1, forward strand.
AGGATACGTCTTAAAACGAGTTTCCCTACCTTGAAGTTCCTAGGTCGCACTTTCTTGTTGTAAGCGCGGGCCATTATTTGATGGTATAATTGTCCGTGGCATACTGCGGCCATTCTTTTCTCATCAATCAGAGTTAATTGCTCCAGTCGGGTCTTGACCCACTCATTGTCTTCAATTTCTGCTTCGACAATAACCCGAAGGGAAGGAATTTCAACTTCAGCGAGTATTACGGCTTCAGTGCCATAAACTAATAGGTAAGGGGTAGCTCCCACCGATGTACGCACGATCGTGCGGTATCCCAACAATGCAAAAGGCAACTTTTCATGCCATTGTCTAGATGTTTGAATCATTTTCCTGAGAACTTTCTTGATGTTTTTGTTTGCTGCTTCAACGGCGCCATTTGATTTGGGCCGGTAAGGGGTCGAGTTGCGGTGGTGTTATCTGGAACTGTTCACACACCTCTCTCATCAAGTTACTGTTTAGATTTGCGGCTTTGTCGGTAATGATAGTTTTTGGGATACCGAAATGACAGATAATTTTAGTGTGCACGAAATCCACCATCACTTTCTTAGTGACAGCTTTGAACGTGACGACCTCTACCCATTTTGTGAAATAGTCAATAGCAACCAAGATGAATCGGTGCCGTTTGAGGCTTTTGGCTCGATTGGCCCAATGACATTCATTCCCCAAGCAACAAATGGCCAGGGCGCCGACATAGGATGCAGTTCTGAAGGTGGAGCATGGATTAGGTCACCATGTATTTGACACTTATGGCACTTCCGGACGAAACTGAAACAATCTTTCTCCATGGTCATCCAATAATATCCAGCCCGCAAAATTTTCTTCGCGAGGACGTACCCATTTATGTGGGGACCGCATACTCCTGAGTGGATCTTGCCCATGATCTTTTCGGCTTCTTTGGCGTCTACATATCTTAACAGATTTATATCCGGTGTCCTTTTATACAGTACTTCCCCACTTAGGAAGAAACTGATGTCAAGCCTTCGGATGGTTCTCTTTTGGTTCCCGTTGGCCTGCTCGGGATATTCTTTTGTCTTCAAAAATCTTTTAATATCATAATACCATGGTTGGACATCGAACTCTACTTCGACCGTGTTGCAGTAACCATGTCTCTCCTTGATTTGGATCTCCAATGGGTCTATGCAAACATTACCTGGATAGGGTAGCATTGCACCTAGGGTGGACAAGGCATCAGCTAACTCATTGTGGCACTGAGGAATATACCTGAACTCGACGGTTTTGAATCGTTTACTAAGATTCTCCACATGCTGCCTGTAGGGAAGAAGTTTAACATCTCGAGTTTCCCACTCTCCCTGAGCCTGCTTAATGACAAAATTGGAGTCCCCCATGATCAACAATTCTTATACATCCATGTCAACGGCCATGTTCATACCCATTATACAAGCTTCATATTCGGCAGTATTGTTTGTGCAGAAGAAACGGAGGCGGGACGTGGCTTAGTTTTTCCCGCGGGTGAAATCAAGATTTCCCCTATCCCGATACCTTTCGCATTGGTTGCCCCGTCGAAGAACATTTTTCAGGTGTCAGCGCCTTCCGAGATTACTTCGATGGAATTGATTTCTTCATCCGAAAAATAAGTGTTCAAAGGCTGGTATTCATCATCGACCGGATTTTCAGCTAGATGATCGGCCAATGCTTGAGCTTTCATAGCCGTGCGAGTGACATAGACAATATCGAATTCTGTGAGCAAGATTTGCCATTTGGCTAATCTCCCGGTGGGCATTGGCTTTTGGAATATGTACTTCAAAGGATCCAGCCTCGTGATGAGGTAGGTGGTGTAAGCCAGCAGATAATGTCTGAGCTTCTGAGCCACCCAAGTTAGAGCGCAGCAAGTCCTTTCTAACTGAGAATACTTGGCCTCGTAGTTTGTGAACTTCTTACTTAAGTAATAAATGGCTTGCTCTTTCTTCCCGGTTGCATCGTGTTACCCGAGAACACACCCAAAAGGAATTTTCTAGCACCGTCAGGTATAGGAACAAAGGCCTCCCTGGTTCTGGTGGGACTAACACTGGAGGATTTGAAAGATATTCTTTGATCTTGTCAAAAGCGCCCTAGCACTCGTCTGTCCATTCGATGGCCGCATCTTTTTTCAATAGCTTGAATATAGGCTCGCATGTGGAGGTCAACTGAGCGATGAACCTACTGATGTAATTTAACCTACCCAATAAACTCATGACTTCCTTCTTGGTTCTTGGGGCTGGGAGATCCCGGATGGATTTTATCTTTGTTGGATCCAGCTCGATGCCCCGTCGACTGACTATAAATCCTAGTAATTTTCCGGATGGAACTCCGAAAGCGCATTTGGCCGGGTTTAACTTCAAAATATATCTGCGCAGGCGTTCGAAGAATTTCCTCAAAGGCTGCACATGGTCATTTTGGTTTCTGGACTTAATGATCACATCATCCACGTACACCTCAATCTCCTGATGCATCATGTCGTGACATATGGCGGTTATGACCCTCATATAAGTAGCCCCAGCGTTCTTTAAACCAAACGGCATGACCCGGTAACAGTATGTTCCCCAGGGTGTAGTGAAGGCTGTATTTTCTACATCTTCTTCATCCATCAACACCTGGTGATATCTGGCATAGCAATCGACAAAAGACTGTACCTCATGTTTGACACAATTGTCCACTAAGATGTGTATGTTTTGGAATTATCTTTGGGACTGGCTTTATTCAGATCTCGATAGTCGACACATACTCAGACCTTTCCGTCCTTTTTATGCACCGGAACCACATTGGCTAGCCAGGTGGTGTATTGTACCACTTGGATTACTCCAGCCTTTAGTTGTTTAGCGACCTCTTCTTTGATCTTGTCACTCATGTCTGTTTTGAACTTCCTCTGCTTTTGTTGGACCGGTGGATGACCGGGGTAGGTTTGCAATGTGTGCACCACCAAGTCCATACTTAGTTCGGGCATGTCGTCATAGGACCAAGAAAATACGTCCTTGAATTATAATAGGAGTTAAATCAAGGCGTCTTTAGTCTTTTCATCTGCATGGACGCTTATCATGGTTTCTCGAATCTCTTCTCCACTGCCCAAGTTAACGGGTTCCGTTTCGTTTAAGTTTGGCTTAGGCTTATTCTCGAATTGTTCTAATTCTCGATTTATTTCCCTAAAAGCCTCTTCTTCGTCATATTCTAGTTCTTGATTCATTATTTCAAGGTTAGACGACGTATTATGATCAGAGTAGGAAGTCCGCAAGCATGTCATGTTTTTTTAAAGACGCATTATTAGGACTGAAAAAATAAGAAAAGTAAACAAAACTCAGAAAGAACAGTAGACGATGAAATTTTGATTTCATTTCATTGAATTTGAACATAGGAGGGTTTACATCGAAATTTAAAGGCAAGAATTTAAAACTTGAGTTACACCCTGAAATAACTCATAGTGCAGAAAGGATGGCAAAAGCTGAACTACCGAGACTCCCGCCGGACGGGGAATAGAGTAGCCTCCCAGTTTTTCAACATGGCATCAGGTCCCATATAATGTAATTCGTCAGTGCTGGAGCCCTCTCCTGGTTGGACCATATGGGCCTCATACAACATTTGCCTCATTGCTCCGCATATTTCTTCTATTTCTTCAGCCGTAAAAACCTCTTGTTCTTCTTCCACGTATTTTGGCTTGACAAATGATGCGGTGATGTGTGGGATCGGCTGAGGTAATACCCAACCATTTTTCTTGTGTTGGTCAGCCCATTGTTCATCGTCCGGGGTAGCTTGAAACCCTATGCCGAAAAACTTTTTATTGGCAGGCAAAGTGACGGGTTCTTTAATGCCTTCCAAGGACACCCCGAGCCCTTTTCCAGGTGCGTACCCATGTTTGATCATGTCGTTGGCGACAATAATTTACGCGTTTGATAGGAAGGGTTGAGGGCATGGGGTTCCTTCCTCATGCCGGTCCGCAACCACAATCTCGAAAGCCTGGTAGACTATGTGCTCACTGCCCTCTCTTGCTTCTAGGCATGGGGATAATGGGTCCCTGTAAATAGATTGCTCGTCTTCCCCATGGACCACGATTTCCTGGTCCTCATATTCGAACTTAACAATCTGGTGGAGAGTGGATGGCACTGCCCCCGCCGCATGGATCCAAGGCCTTCCCAAGCGATAATTGTAGGAAGTATCCATATCCATGACCTGGAATGTTACTTCGAAGTCTACAGGGCCGATTGTCAAAACCAAATCAATCTCCCCGATCCTGTCTCTTTTGATACCATCGAATGCACGGACGCACACATTGTTGGGCCTTATTCTTTCAGTCCCGATCTCCATTCTTTGTAAGGTTGATAGAGGGAAAATGTCAACCCCAGACTCACCATCCGCCATAACTCTCTTCACGTAGTAACCTTCACATTTAATAGTTAAGTGGAGAGCTTTGTTGTGGGTGTCCCCTTCCGGGGGCAAATCATTCTTGCTAAACGAAATCCGGTTGACCTCGAAAAATTGTTCTGCCATCCTCTCCATTTGCTCGACTGTGGTGTTGGCCGAAACGTATGCTTCGTTGAGGGTTTTAATCAGGATCTTCTGATGCTCGCTTGAGTTCATCAGCAAGGATAGAAGCGAGACCTGGGCGGGGGATTTCCTGAGCTCCTCGATTATGGCGTATTCAGAAGTTTTCATATTCTTGAAGAATTCTTCTGCCTCTCCAGCACTGATCGTCCTTTTGGGAGGAAAGCGTTTCAACTTGCCTTTGTTTAGCTCTTCCGGGTCGAGTTATTTCTCTGAAGAGTTTATATCGCCTGTTTCCCCTGTAATCTCTTTCCCTTTGTATGTCACCACCGTCTGACGCTAATTCCATGGGACGACAGTAGTTTTCTTTATGGGAGTTTGCAACGCGCGGCTAATAACCACGGGCTCATTCAGCCTGGGTGAAATTATTGGCCCCCGCGCCGCATACGTCCCCTTCGGGACATATATTTTTGAGCCATTCATTATTGCCCTGTTGAATTGTAACCTTNTAGTTTTCTTTATGGGAGTTTGCAACGCGCGGCTAATAACCACGGGCTCATTCAGCCTGGGTGAAATTATTGGCCCCCGCGCCGCATACGTCCCCTTCGGGACATATATTTTTGAGCCATTCATTATTGCCCAGTTGAATTGTATCCTTATGGGGGGGCTCAACAAACTTTGTTCTTTCCTGTGTGCCTTGGGGATGTAAAGGACAACATCTTTAGCGGGTTCCTTATTTGTCCCAGTATCAGTCTGCTCTGTGACCTGGGGGATGGGGTTACTCTTTCTCATCTCCTTGGATGGATTGGGTGCCGTCTTGGGTTTTCTTTCTACATCTGCGATGGCGATGATGGCCTTTAGAGCTGGATCGAAATCTTGGTCCTCGCAAATCATGCCGATGACAGGCCCATGATTGTGAGCAGGAAGTGGATTGTTTGTCACATTGGGAGCTTCTTCATCCCTTAAAACCACTTTCTTTTGTTCTATAAGGCTTTCCACAACCCTTTTGAGGGTCCCACAGTCCTCCGTGTCGTGACCTTCTGCTCCGGAATGGTATGCACAACTGCTACCCCGTCTATATGAGGGTGATTGCGGATTCTTCCCGTTTGGAGGTACGGGTTGCAGGAGCCCCATCTGGACCAACTTTGGGAAGAGGCTGGAATACGGCTCTCCGATGGGAATGAAATTAAGTCTCCTTGGTGTCTCTCTGGGGTAGGCATTGTACGGGTAGCTGTTTTGAGGCGGGCGTTGATTATATGTAGCTGGGGGATGATGGTTATTTTTTGGGGGTGGAGTTCTATTCTGATTGTATTGTTGCGGTGTCCTGGGATATGGCTGAGCGTTCATTACCGCATAGGGAAAAAGGGGCGAAGCATAAGCTGTATCTTGGTAAGGATAGTAATGTTGGGAAGCTGTAGGAAATGGGTGTGGGTATTGTCAAGGTTTCCTGACATCGGAAACCATCATGGACCCTTCTTCTTTCTTTTTCCTATTGGCCGCGACCCCGGATCCGCTTTGGATGGCCTGAGAGATCGCTCTTATGGCAGATTGGCTCAGGATACGACCAGTTTTTAGCCCGTTCTCCACCATTTCTCCAATTTTAATTGCTTTCGCAAATGGTTTGCCCATGGAGGACATCATATTTTGGAAGTAATCAGCTTCCTGTGCTTGTAGAAAAACGCTAACCATTTCAACCTCATCCATCGGAGGTTTGACCCTAGAGGCTTGCTCACGCCATTTGATGGCGTACTTCCTGAAACTCTCTGAGGGTTTCTTTTTGAGATTGGATAGTGAGTTTCTATCGGGAGCGATGTCCACTTGTATTGGAATTGTCGGACAAAGTCCCGGGCTAAGTCATCCCATATGTGCCAACGGGATATATCCTGGTCCATGTACCATTTTGATGCAATTCCCGTCGAACTTTCTCCAAAATATGCCATGAGAAGTTCCTCCTTCCCACCTGCTCCCCTGGTTGGTTGTAGTATCTTTTCAGATGGGCTATAGGGTCTCCATGTCCGTCATATTTTTCGAACTTGGGGGTCTTAAACCTGAGAGGCAGATGGACGTGCGGGAACATGCACAAATCTGCATAGGAGACACTTTTCTGCCCGCTTAGCCCTTGTACATTTTTGAGGCTCTGTTCAATACTCTTCATTTTTCGAGTTATTTCTTTGTTCTCGAAATTTTTCTTATCCTGTCCCAAAGTGAACTCGGGCTGAGTTTGTTGGGGATATGCATTGGGATTAGCATGAGCGACATCTTGATGGATGGATGGTGTTTGGAATGTGAATGTCGGCGGCTCAATACTTGGCCCGGAGATAGTTGGTGGGCCCGTGGCGGAGATTGGTGGTGCGGTGAAAATGTTGGAAGACACACTAGAAAAAAAGGCCTGGGGGCGAACCTCAGAAGGCCTTCCGGCAAAGTGAGCCGACATAGTTGGATATCCAAATTGCGTGGTTGGGTAGCTTATAGGGATGTTGGACATTCCTCCTGCCCTAAGGATTATTTCTAGGAAACCTGGGATGGTACTGGGTGGTTCCCTACCATTGGACCATGCGTCCCACATTTCCAGCATGCGGCAACGCATAGTCCTGTTCTCTTCAGCTGTTGCGGACTCAGATGTTGGGATGACTGGATTTAGGTCTTCCATGGTGGAGTTGACGATTGGCAGGTGACTTTCAGATGTCATTTCTATGCTCCCTTTTGATCTAGTGAACTAAGGATGAGAAGCCAGGTTACCGCAAAACCAACCGCCTTAAAATACCTTTAGATTGAATCAACAAAACGTTAGTTTAAAACATTTATCACATAGGCAAATCGCACGTACGGGGTATGCAATGCACCTGATGCCTTTCTACATGTCTTTGCCACAGTTGTATATTTCATCCCGGCTTTATCTCTTGGTTTGTTTTTCTTTCTATTATTATTTTTTTTCTTTCCTTTGTTATTGCGTCTGCTATTTATTTCCTCGCTCGGTTTCCTTTCTTATAGTTATGATCGAATCCTATGTGGATTGCCTACGTATTACGGCGCCGCGTGAATCAGATCATCACGTAGTTCATGCTAGCAAAACCCAAAGAGATGCATATATCATTTTCAAAAAGCTTCATTCCAAAATTTCCATTCATTAAATAAACACTTTTGATTACAGAAAATTAACAGCCCATTTTTGGAATTACAGAGTTTGCAAAACAGACTTGACATATATTTTCAAAAATATAAAGACTACTGTGGACTCAACATATGACTATGACTAGAAAAGTGAAGTACAGACTCGAAAATATCAAGAATACATTAGTGCTTCCGTTGCTCCAGGGGTCGGTGGGGCATAATTCGGCCTTGCCACGAGCCTGCGTGCTATGTCTTGTCGGAGGCGGTAAAGTTCGTCCATTATCTTGTGGACGACGATCATAAATGCTTAGAAGAAAGTGGTCCGAGTCATATCTTCGCATTCCTGAGATCTGGTGACGATGTAGTCAGCTATCTCTTGGACCCTTCGCCTGATAATACCCTTCTCTTGAAGCAGGCGCCCGATTTGTTGGGATCTCGCTTCTAAAGTTTGGACATCCTTGTGACTCTGTTCTTTCCATTGTTGCAACTGTTTTTCTAACCGAGCCATCATGGCATAACATTGTTGCCTCTCTGTTTTAAACCCTTTTTCCTGTTTGGCCATCTCGTTCTCGACGGCGGCCAATTTTTCTTTCAAGCCTACGACTTCCTGGTCATATTTCGTTTTTAGTCTCTGAACAAATTCTCTTCTTTCTTCTGCACGTCTCGTCAATCTTTCCCGTACTTCGGCAGTTCTTCTTCAGCTTTGTCTAACTCATTCACATGGCTACATACTTTATGCCTTAGGCTGTTGATAAGCCTTTCATTGGTCCTGCTTCTCTCTGGGTTCTCAGCGGCTGTTTTCAGTTCCTGCATCTGGGCCCGGAGGACTTCATTTTCTTGGGCTAATCTATTTTTCTCCCCTTCGATCGAGGTAGTATGTAGAATGTTTTCGAACTTGATTTCCCTGACCTGGGCCTCCAATTTGCTTATGGTGGGTCGGTAGTTGTTCTCTTTTTCTAACCAAGCCCAATGCTCTTGAGTTTGCTCGGCGAATTGTTGTACATAGGGTCTCTTCGCAGGTCGTTCTTTCTCTTGATGCATTCTGCCTCTTACACCGTACCAAGAGGTGTAGGCGGGTTCCACTTCCCCTTTGGATAAGTCTCTCACTCGAGTTTGAGGTCCTAAAAACCTGCACTCGTTCCAAATTTGACGGACCCTGCCTTCAGGAAATGCAGATCTTGGGCATAACTCGATGGCTTGTTGGCTTAAATCCTCGTCATGGGGAACACCCTGTTGCCTCCCCAACTGGCGTAAGACCCGATGTGGAGCATATGGATGAATGCTTCACAGGCCCATTAACAGGAGATAGCAAACCTCAGCAGACATATTGATAACCTCATTGAGAGGGATCCACTCGAACGTCCACTCGATTTGGTTGGCAGTCAGTGAGCTCAAGTATGAGTGCCAGGCTTCCGTGCCTTCAGGGAATTGGTGGACTTTTACCCGAGTACCATGTTCCTCGATGCAGTTCAAACCGGTTAAATCGTAGTTCATCTAGCCCGGGTGGTGACAGAGGTGTTCGATCAGGTCAGATTTGTAGGAGCAGGTTCCCCCAGATTGGCAAACTGTCAGAGCACGGTAAATCTCGGCTAAGACCATCGGTATTAGTGTTCCATTGGACTTTTTCATCATGAAGTATGCTATTCCCACAAGTCTGATGTCTATGCATCCGTCACTTCTTGGGCAGATCAAGGTGCCCAAGAATGCTACCACAAAAGCTAGCCCCCAGCGGGCTTCCCATTTAACCCGATCTTTGTGAGTTAGACCAGTGTTGTTAGCCTCATAATCCTGGGGATCTCCATAACGTCTGTAAATAAAGTAGAAAGTGCAGAAGCCTTCGGACAAGTGTGGGTCTTGGACTTCCCGGCTAATGTTCAAAAGATCAAAAAACTTGTGGGGAGTCACCGCCCTGGGTGCCACTAGGTACCGACTTCTGAGATTGTCATTAAGACCAGCATACCCCGCTATTTCCTCTGGCATGAGTGTCAATTCAAAGTCCAAAAAGTGGAATACATTGTGGGCGGGATCCCAGAACGGCACTAGA
>ML312619.1:0-48060 GCA_005239505.1 Nicotiana paniculata
TTCAAGGCCCTAAACCGGGCCAACCGGAAAAGCAAACAACAACCATTAATTGAACAACTTGAATCCAACATGGAAGATCCAAACAACAGGAACATCAATGGGGAGGATGTGGTAGACCCAGCCGCTCAAATAGGGGCAGAGGATCCTTTATATGACTGGGCACAACCTACAACAGATAATTTGGCCACTGCAATACTAGTCCCTCAAATACAGGATGAATCTTTCTAGATTACAAATAATATGATGCATTTGTTGCAGAACAAGGGACTATTTTCAGGGTCATACATCGAAAACCCCCAACAACATTTGAAGAACTTCCTGTCAATTTGCAAAACACAGAGGCAGCCAAACGTCACTCAGGATGCAATAAAACTGTTATTGTTTCCATTCTCAGTGACTGGAGCTTCCCAGACTTGGCTAAACTCACTCCCCATCAATTCTATTACCACATGGGAGGAGTTAGTTAAGCATTTTGTGAGCAAGTTTCATCCACCCAACAAGACTGCTCAACAAATTGATGAAATCTTGAGCTTCAGACAGAAACTAGTTGAAACATTGCAGGAGACATGGGAACAATTTAAGGGAATGCTGGTTATCTGTCCACACCATGGTATTCCAGAGCAGATGTTGGGGCAGCGTTTTTATATGGGTCTGGCTGATACTGTTAAGGCAAATGTTGATGCTTCAGCTGGTGGAGCATTCTTGAGCAAAACGTGGAGAGAAAGTCAGATCTTACTTGATAAAATGGCGCAGAATTCAGGATGGACAACCAGGAATGCACCCATTACTCCTGTAGTTCACTCGGTGCCATTCGATCCATCCAATACTATTGCAGAGAACGTGGCCACTTTGATAACACAGATGAGCATACTAACTAAGAAGGTGGAGGAATCTGGGCAAAAGTAGCAGGTACACATCGTGTATACAACCAATGGGGGCTGCACATCTTGCATTAGTCAACCATTTGGTAATCAATGGAATGCAGAATGTGATCACCGTATGCCGCATGATAGAGATATTGATTTCGACATTGATTTGTTGCCGGGCACTAAGAACATTTCTATTCCTCCCTACTGTATGGCTTCTCCAGAGTTGAAGGAGCAGTTGCAGGAGTTGCTTGATAAAGGTTTCATTAGTCCCAATGTATCACCTTAGGGTTCTCCGGTCTTATTTGTGAAGAAAAAGGATGGTTCTATGCGTATATGTATTGATTATCCGCAACCGAACAAGGTTACAATGAAGAACAGGTATCCTTTGCCTCGCATCGATGATTTATTTGATCAGTTACATGGTTCCATGGTATTTTCCAAGATTGACTTGCGTTATGCCTATCATCAGTTGAAGATTCGGGAGCCGAACATCCGGAAGACTTCCTTCAGGACTAGATATGGTCACTATGAGTTTCTTGTCATGTAATTTGGGCTGACCAATGCCCCAACAACCTTTATGCATTTGATGCACAGTGTGTTCCGGCCTTATCTTGATTCCTTCTTCATTATGTTTATTGACGACATCCTGGTATATTCCTGATCTCGGGATGATCATGAGCAGCACTTGAGGACTGTGCTTCAGACTTTGAGGGAGAAGAAGTTGTATGCAAAATTTTCTAAGTGTGAGTTCTTGCTTGATTCAGTGGCATTTTTGGGGCCACGTAGTGTCTTGTGATGGGATCAAGGTGGATCCGAAGAAGATGGAGGCGGTGTAGAGTTGGCCTAGAATGTCTTCAACTACGGAGATCCATAGTTTCCTTTGTTTGGCTGGGTAATACCGTCGCTTCATAGAGGGATTCTCTTCAATTGCAGCACCTATGACCAGATTGACCCAGAAGTGTGCTCCGTTCAGGTGGACTGAGGAGTGTGAGGACAGCTTTCAGAAGCTCAAGACAGCTTTGACCACAGCCCCAGTGTTAGTATTGCCCACAGGTTCGGGTTCCTACACTATCTATGTGATTCCTCGAGGATTGGCCTTGGAGAGATATTGATGCAGGACAGTAGGGTGATTGCCTACGCGTCTAGACAGTTGAAGGTGCGTGAGAAGAATTAACCGGTTCATGACCTCAAGTTGGCAGCTATTGTTCATGCCCTAAAGATATGGCGTCATTATTTGTACGGTGTCCCCTATGAGATTTACACTAATCACCGGAGTTTACAACACTTGTTCAGGCAGAAGGACCTTAATCTGCATCAGTGAAGGTGGTTGGATCTACTTAAAGACTATGATGTTATTATACTATACCACCCGGGGAAGGCCAATGAAGTGGCCGGCGCCTTGAGTCGCCGGGTAGAGAGTTTGGGGAGTTTGGCATATCTTCCAGTAGCTGAGAGGCCTTTAGCCTTGGATGTTCAGTCCTTAGCCAGCCAGTTCGTGAGGTTGGACATTTCAGAGCCTAGCCGGGTATTAGCTTGTGTGGTTGCTCGGTCTTCTCTTTATGACCGCATCAGAGAGCATCAGTATGATGACCCCCACCTTCTGGTTCTTCAGGACAAGGTCCGACAAGGTGATGCCAGGGATGTGACTATAGATGATGACGACATGATGAAGATGTAGGGTCTGATCTGTGTGCCCAATGTGGATGGGCTTCGGGAATTGATTCTTGAGAAGGCCCATAGCTCGCGATATTCCATTCATCCGGGTTCCACGAAGATGTAACAGGACCCGAGATAACACTATTGGTGGAGAAGGATGAAAAAGGATATAATTGGATTTGTGGCCAAGTGTCTCAACTTTCAGCAAGTTAAATATGGACATTAGCGACCGGGAGGATTACTTCAGAGGTTAGAGATCCCCGAGTGGAAGTGGGAGAGGATCACCATGGGCTTTGTAGTTGGACTTCCACGGACTCTGAGAAAGTTCGATGCTATCTTGGTGATCGTGGATCGGCTGACCAAGTCAACCCATTTTATTCCACTGTTGACTACATACTCCTCAGAGAGATTGGCTGAGATTTATATCAGGGAGATTGTCCGCCTTCACTGTATTCAAGTATCTATCATTTCAGACAGAGGTACTCAGTTCACATCACGGTACTGGAGAGCCGCACAGCAAGAGTTGGATGCTAGGGTGAAGCTGCGCACAACCTTTCACCCTCAGACAAACAGGTAGTCCGAGCGCACGATTCAGATTCTTGAGGATATGCTTTGTGCCTGTGTGATGGAGTTTGGAGGGTCATGGGAACAATACATGCCACTTGCAGAGTTTGCTTACAACAACAGTTACCAGTCCAGCATTCAGATGGCACCGTATGAGGCTTTGTATGGTAGATAGTGCCGGTCTCGGTCCCTAGTGGGATGGTATGGGCTGGGCGTCCGATTGTTGGGTACATATTTGGTCCAGGATTCCCTGGATAAGGTAAAGGTGATTCAGGAGAGACTTCACACAACCCAGTCTAGGCAGAAGAGTTATGCGGATTGAAAGGTTCGTGATTTAGCATTTATGGTTGGTAAGCGGGTGTTGCTTGAGGTATTGCCTATGAAGGGCGTCATAAGGTTCGGGAAGAAGGGAAAGCTGATCCCGAGGTTCATTGGTCCTTTTATGATATTGCTACGGGTTGGGGAGGTGGCTTATGAGCTTGCCTTGCATCCCAGCCTAGCAGGAATTCATCCGGTATTCCACGTTTCTATGCTCCGAAAGTATCACGGTGATCCGGCTCATGTATTGGATTTTAGCTCAGTCCAGTTGGACAAGGATATACCTTATGTTGAGGAGCCAGTAGCCATTTTGAATAGGCAGGTCCGAAAGCTCAGATCAAAGAATATTGCATCAGTAAAGGTCTAGTGGAGGGGTCAGCCGGTCGAGGAGGCAACTTGGGAGACCGAGAAGGATATGCGCAACCAGTACCCTCATCTTTTCACAGCTTCAGATATGTCTTTATACTCGTTCAAGGACGAACTATTGTTTTAAGAGAGAGTTAGAGCGCCGATCCCCTAATAATTGTTTTCCCCATGTTTGTTTCTTCTATCGGGACTTGCCGGAGTGTTTGCTAATGGAATCAGGGAGTTTTGGGACACTTAATCCCTAGATGTGAGTTTAAGCCTTAGAATTTAGATCTTAGTCGAAACTTTGTGAAGAAGGATCCGGAATGGGATTTCGTCAACTTCGTTAGCTCCATTGAGTGATTTTGGGGTTAGGAGCGCGTCCGGAGTGTGTTTTGGAAGTGTGTGGTAGATTTAGGCTTGAAGTGGCGAAAGTTAGATTTTCGGCGATTTCAGCTGATAAGGGAAATTTTGATATCGAGCTCAGAATGGAATTCTTGAAGTGGTTGTAAGTTTGTAGTGTTATTTGTGACAAGTGTGTAAAATTTGAGGTCATCCGAACTAGGTTTGACGTGTTTCGGCGTTGTTTGTAGAATTTGGAAGATTCTAAGTTCTTAGGCTTGAATCCATGCTAACTCCATGTTTTTGGTGTTATTCAATGTGGTTTGAAGGCTCGAATAAGTTTGAATGATGTGATAGGACTGGTTGGTAGGTTTGGTTGAGGTCCCGGGGCCTCGGGCGTGTTTCAGATGCTTAACGGGAAGAAATTTGGACTTAGGAAAAATCTGGTGTTGCTGGTTTTGGTGTTTCGCACCTGTCGAGGGGGAGTTCGGAGGTGCGGACTCGCAGATGCGCGTGGGAGCTCGCAGGTGTGGAAAAGGCCAGGGGATGCTGGGCTCGCAGATGGAGTTGGTTGCCTGCAGAAGCAGAGCCGTAGATGCGGCCTAGGGGTCAGAGGTGCGCACCCAGCCCGTTTAAGTAACTTTCGCACATGCGTTGATTCTTTCGCTGGTGCGGGACCGCAGGTGTGGTCCTAGGTCCCCAGATGCGTAAATCGCTGGGTTCAAGAGGGCAGAATCAAGGGCTTTTTGTTCATAAATCAAAATTCGATTTGGAGCTCGGTGGGAGACGATTTCTCGATGGTTTTTGAAGGAGAATCATTGGGTAATGAATTCTAACTCTAATTCGATCATAATACTATAATCTTTTGTTGTTTTACTTGCCTAATTAAGGAATTTGAGGGTAAAAGTTTTGAAATGGGGGAAAAGGTTGCCCAATTGAAAATTTGAGATTTGATTAAGATTTTGACGTCAGATTTATATTATTTTTGTTCGAGTGAACTCGTGAGTGAACGGGTGTTCATAATATGTCAGTTTTACCCGATTCAAAGACGTGGGCTCAGGGAGACTTTTTGGGGCGATTTTCCTAATTTTGCATTTTAGCTTCGAATTGATTTGTTAAACTAGTTGCTTGTAGTTATATTTACATTATGCAATTTATTTGAATAGATTTGGGTCATTCAGAGTTGGATACTCATGGCAAGAGCGTGTTATCAAGATGAGTTGCGCCTTGAGGTAAGTGGCTTGCCTAACCTTGTGTTGTGGACCTTCCACTTAGGTTATTTGATACTATTTGATGTGTGGGCGCTGTGTACGTGAAGTGACGAGTACGTAGATGGGCCGTTATTGCAAAAACTCCCATTTTCCCTTTTAAATCATAAATTGTTTCTCTTATTAGTTGCAACTACATGTTTAAATTTTTAGCTTAGACTAGAAAAAGCATGCTTACGTGTTTTACTTATCTATTTGACATTTTGTGCCCCATGCTTAGTTAGATTCTTATCTTCCTTATCTGCAATTAGTATGCACTGTATAAACTCGATGACATATCTATCATTTAATCTTGCATCGCATTTTTAAATTGGGACTACAGACATATTCCGGGAGATCCCCATTTACTGCATATTTAAATTAGGACTACGGACGTATTCCGAGAGATCCCCCTATATTGCATATTTTAATTGGGACTACGGACGTATTCCGGGAGATCCCCATGTACTGCATATTTATTTTGGGACTATGGACGTATTCCGGAAGATCCCCATGTACTGCATAATCATTTGGAACTACGGGACGATATACCGAGAGATTCCACATTGTGTTTACTTTGTTCTGAGCCGAGGGCTCCCTTGACTGTATAGTTTTCAAGAATTTTTCTTTGACTGTTTACTGTAAAATTTACTTATCTCTCTTACCGTTTTAATTTATTATATTTACTCTAGTAAGGACTTAACTTGACCTCGTCACTACTTGACTGAGGTTAGGCTTGGCACTTACTGGGTACCATTGTGGTGTACTCAGGCTCTTTCCTGCACATGTTTTTGGTGTGCAGATCTAGGTACGAGCTATCAGCCTCGAGGATAGTACGCGTTGTTGATACTAGGAGACTTCAATGTAATTCTACCGCGTCCGCAGAATCCTCAGAGTCCCATTCTACTCCATCTTCTAGAGTGTAATTATGTATTTTTCAGACTTTGTTTAGAGCTACAGTAATTTATAGAAGCTTGTGACTTAGTGGCATTCCAGGTCATTGGGAGTATATTTTTGTATGCCGAGCGGCTCTGTTTGATATTTAGATTATGCATTTATTTCCTTATTGTTGTGTTTTCTCTTAAAAAAACATTTCTTGTAAATATTAGGCTTACCTAGTCGTAGAGACTAGGTGCCGTCACGATACCTTCTGGAGGGTAAATTGGGTCGTGACAAGTTGGTATCAGAGCTCTAGGTTCATAGGAGTCACGAGTCACAAGACGGTTTAATAGAGTCTCGCGGATCGGTGCCAAGACGTCCGTATCTATCTTCGGGAGGCTATGTAACTGTTAATAATAGTCATATTTCTCTGATTTCCTTGTCGTGCAAGTCATTGACATCAAAATTCTAAACTTCTATTCTATTGTTCTCACATATGGTGAGGACCGTACCGGGAGGACCGACGACCAGACATCCGAGCCCCTGTTAGAGCCGTCAGAGGCAGGGGTCGGGGTAGAGGACGAGCACGCGGTTCAGCTGGAGGGCCGGCATCGAAGATTCCTATTGCTACTCCAGGCCTCCAGGAGACTTTGGCTCAGTTCATAAACATGTTCAGCACTTTGAATCAGACTGGGCCAATTCTGATAGCCCCAGCCACATCTCAAGCTGGGGGAGGGGCACAGACTCCCACAGCCCACACTTCTGAGCAGAGAGTCCAGGTTGATCAGGCCTAGAGTATATTCCTAGGCCCTCAGTGACTCCGATTCAGCATGAGACAAGGGTAGCTGCTTCTGATGCAGAGTAGCTCAGGCTTGAGAGGTATAAGAAGTACCAGCCACCTACTTTCAGTGGACTAGCTTCAAATGACGCTCTGGTTTTCTTGAGAAGTGTCATCGTATTCTCCACACTATGGGCATTGTGGAGACTAGTGGGGTTTCTTTCACCGCTTTCCAGCTGAGGGAAGCGACATATCAGTGGTGGCGTGCCTATGAGCTGAGTAGTCCGGACGAGGTAGACTCACTCACTTGGACTCATTTTTCAGAGATGTTATAGTGTGAGTATGTCCCTCAGAGCCTCAGAGATGCTTGGTGCATAGAGTTTGAGTAGCTTCGTCAGGGTGCCATGAGTGTGTCGGAGTATGCAATCCATTTCAGTGAGTTAGCTCAGCATGCACCGACTTTGGTTGCTACAGTCAGAGAGAGGGTTCGCCGCTTCATTGAGGGACTCCATCTCAGTATTCGGACTAGTATGGCCAGGGAGTTGGAGATGGACATTACATACCACCAGGCAGTGAGCATTGCCAGGAGAGTGGAGGGAAAGTTTTCCCGGGATATAGAGGAGAGAGAGGCAAAGAGATCTCGAGAGACTAGTCATTATTAAGAATCTCGTCCACCAGAAGCACGCTATGGTAGGGGTTTCAGGAAAAGAATTGAAGGAACAATGGCAAGTCAATAACTCAATATCATAAACCCGGTCCTCAAAGCTCAGTGGAACCCGAAATACAAATTATCAAAGTCTTGTACAAATGAGCAATGGTCGTATAAGTATCCATCCCTAAGTGAAATGTAAAACTACCGAATAACTTGCACAGCCAGAAAGGAACGCATAAGTACATATATTGATGTGGCGTGCGTCCCGATCCCACCAATCCTCCCTTATTCCTCCTTAACAACTAAATTAACAGTAGATGATATATATATATAAATATATATATTGCGGCGTGTAACCCGATCCTACCAATCCTCCCTTATTATTCCATAACAATTACAATAACAATAAATAACATTTAATATATTGCGGCGCACAATCCGATCCCACCAGCCCTACCTTATTTCTCTTCAATATATCACCCTTATTCCTCTTGTTGCAGCGTGCAACTCGATCCCACCTGTCCACCCTTATTACTCCTGTTGCAGCGCGCAACCCAATCCCACCAAACATTAGTTTAAATCAACAACAACAACCAATCCACAACTCAATTACCAGAATTTCTACTACCAAGAGTATGAGTACATGACAACAAGAGAATCACAAAAAATCAAAGGAATACAACAAACTTCACAAGGACAATGAGGCAGGTAAGGCACATGATAACTTCACCGACAACCACAACAATTGAACATGTAGCATATTTGCACAGAGCATAGATGAACTCACCATTAAGACGTATCAAAACATTAATGAAGGCAATCACTTCAACGAAGGAAAATAAGGGCCAAATAACAAGTAAGAGTTCGAGAAAGCTAACAACATGTATAGAGCATGTAGAGGTAAAACTAGCAAATAGGAAACCCAATTATATCAGAAAACTTCCCGCTTAATGAACATAAGGACCTAAAAACCCTGAAGGAAAATTTTCCACAAATAAGACCGGGCACACACTCGTCACCTCACATGCACGGGCTACAATTAACACAGAGGACTCAAATCCTAAGGGGAAGTCCCCCATACAAGGTTAGGCAAGATACCTACCTCAATAGCTTAAAATCATACTCCGGGATGTCCTCGTCTCTGGAGTCGGTCTTCAAAAGCTTCGAATCTAACCATAATCATATTAATACCATCAACATAGGCTAATGAATCGAATTCCACAATAAAAACTACAAAATATTCCAAAAATCTGAAATCAGCCAAAAGCTGGCCCCTAGGCCCACATCTCGAAACCAGTAAAAATGATAGAATTAGAAACCTCGTTCTCTCCCGAGTCTAACCATATAAAATTCATCAAAATCGGACTCCGTTTGGTCACTCAAATCCTCACCTCAAACTCTCCAAAACTCAAGCCCTAACTCCCTCAATTTCACTTTGAAATCATCAATCAAATCCCAAAAACGAAGATGGATTCATGAAATATAACCAAAACCGAGTAGAGAACACATACCCCAATCCATATGGTGAAAATATCCTCCAAAATCGCCCAAATCCGAGCTCCCCAACTTAAAATATGACCGAATGAACAAACCCTTGTTTAATATATTTTTCTGCTAGATATTCTGCCTCGTTTCTCGTGCTAAACAATATCGAACTCGCTTTTTATTCCTCTAATGGATTCCTTGTGAAATTCTAGTAAGGTTAGGCATTTGAATCACTCAATTTGACCTTATAATGAAGGAGATATGTTGGTTTTAATATTTTCAAATAGTGCAGATTTTTAAATAAGCCATCAATGGCAATTCCGTAATTAATCTGAAAAATCTGGCAACCTAATTCTTAGTAAAATAACTATAAAATCCTCATACGATGTCCAAATTCGATGATTATTTTTTATACGGGTCCGTAATTACGATACGGATCTAAAGCTTTAATAAAAAAAGAAATCAGAGCTGATTTGTTCAATATGATATCATTTATGCTTGAAGAAACGACGCCGAAACATATCAAATCAATTCGAAATGAACTCAAATTTTGCACACAAGTCCTAATACATCAGACGGAGCTACTTGTGCCCCCAAACTATCGAGCGAAGTGCAAATTTCTAAAACGACCGGTCGAGTCGTTACATTCTCCCCCACTTAAACATGTGTTGTCCTGGAACGTGCCAAGAGTTATTCCAAATCCATCAAACCACTGCATGAGCTCACCATACATACACCCGGGGGTGATTCCCTATCAACCAAACCTATGTAGGACTGACAATGCAATTTAACAGAAGATATCACTTCATCTTAGTCCATGACCTTAGTCCACAACCTTAGGACAGAACCAAATCTCAACATCTGAAATTCATCATAGGACTCGGATGTTGCATCATCTCACAGTATAACCTGAACAAGCCAAATCAAGCCATAATTCCAACCCAGGGTACAATCACACGATGTTCCACACAACTCAAATGCCCGTAGAAATAACTTCTGACCACCATAACGTTGCCCATGATAAAGAAACATGCAGGGACTCATAATCGCCCATGCAGTCAACAAGTCAGGAAGCTCTCTTGTCCGTAAAGGGCCATTGCCCAAATCTTAGGAGAAACATCCTCAAACTTCCAAACACTCCTCACCCCCAATACAATAGTGTGAATATCAGGTCTAAGAACCTCATCTCAGCCAATACAAGCAGCACAATTAACAGCTCATCACGGAACCACACGTATTCCCATGCCACACAGCTCGTACAACAACTCAGAAGTAATTCAGTTATGCAGTACAAATAGAAGGAAAGCAAGGTGTACGAATTATCTAACAAGTACAACATGTGTAACAACAAAAGTACAGTTTCATTAAATCATCCCATAGAGGGAAAACAAAATACCAAATAAACACAAGGAAAGGGATCCCATATAACATCTGCTGTGGCGTGCAGCCCGCTCCCAGGTACTCATCAAGCCAAAGTGCTCGGTTCACTTATCACATGAATATTGATATCAAACAGAGTGGAGTGCACAAGTATAACTGTGGGAAAATGAATAGAATTAACAAAACATGGAATAAAGAAAGCACAACTAAGGTGCAATGAACCAATCAACATCACGAGGGCCATTTTGCCCACATCGCCATAAGGCATGAACGAAATTACAACATGCGTGGAGAATTATCATACAACCTCACTGCCCATCACGTCATAAGGGAATAGCACATAACATAGGCCCGGGGCACAAATAATATCCATTTTGTCTGGTAACATAACCGTGATAACCATCTCACGAGAGCACACAAACTTGACCTGATATAAAATAGATATTCTCGTTGAGCTTTCAAATAGACCCCAACCCAAATCTTGATCATTCCCAAATAGGTAAATATCCTCCCAAAAGTCCATAGAAACCTATCGAATGTATGCTATCAGTTATCCATTCTCAACATGCATTCACAATCCGCATACAAGAAATAGCCCGCATATGGGGACATCTAGCCCCAAAACCTTAGGAATACCGAAATTTCCATACCCAAACTCAACTACGCTAATATAATGGATGATACATCACTCACACCCCATCATTCTACTGAAGCACCCATATATATTTTCCGGCCGCGTAACAAAAGCTGAACCTCAAAAGCCTCAAAACCCAGTAATCAACATGCAACTAGCCATGCACCCGCAAACCAAAACTCAAGGGTCTTTCCTAAAATGCAAGTTCTTCACATATGATATCCAATAATACCAACCTTCTATTAACTTTTGATATCCATCCATGAGAAAGCCATAATGTACAACATATTCCTTATGCCCATAGCAGCAGCCGACTCAAGCTGTTGCCGAAACCATCGAGAACTCTCCGAGATCCGTCCGCACGCAACTAAACCATTAGGACCACATCTTCCCAATCAACCGAGCCACATAAATCTTCCAACCTAAGAATACTTCCCCAAATGCCGTTAGGGAATTCCCATTCAAAAATGACCAATTACTTCCATTGCTATGCAAATCCAACAGCACATGGATGACCCATTTCTTCGGTTACTCCTAGTCTTTCCTCTAAAGTAACACTTCTCCTTATCAATGCACAACTACCCCAACCAAAACTCATTGCAGAAAATCCTAGTACAAGCCACGTAGCCCATCAACTCATAAACCACTGTATCTCCTTTGAAGCACCCCATGATTCCCCGACCGAGATGCCCATGCTGAATAGACCTTCTATGAATCTGAAGCTATTTCTCGGACCCACTTTTGACACTAAAATGAAAATACATTAATGACGTAGAAACACCATAAGTGCCAACATCATCCCATGCAAGATCTCATATCTTAGTCATACAAATTTTGGGAACCTTCCAATACCATCAATATACACTTCTTAGGCCAAAACTGAGGTAACACATGACTCTGCAATCTGAATGTCGCTAGTGGACTCCCCCACTTGGCCCAAAGCCACAGAAAACAACATCTGATGATCCGTAAAATAACCTTCCCGACTCGACAACACCAATCACAAGGTACTCAATTCATCCACTAAGCGCATGTCCATTCTCGTGACTGTCAAACTCACTTCCTTCAGTGCCTTGAATGACAATATGTACCTTCCACTGAGTATAAATCTCATATGAATCACATATTCTCCAGTACCACCAACCATCTTCAATCAACATCCACCTCGTGACCCCACCACAGTCTCGACGACTAGTCAACCAATTAAACCTTCTCAATCTCGTACTTATCCACCAGATGCCAGAACCCGCTGCACCTCCATGTGAACAACTAAATAGTCTCTCAAAACCCCAGTATCTTTAGTCTGGATGACACGTTGAGACAATATCTGAGCATCCCTGACTCCCTCGTAGCCTGTCTGTAGCATCACGAACCACTGGCACATAGCGGACACTGAGAGCGCAATATCATTCATGAGTGGATGTAAAGGAACATAAGTTATATGCTTCGAGCTAAAATATCGCACGATAAGGAATGAAAGAAGGGAGATTATCCTAATAGTTCTGTAGCCTCTCGAAGATAAGTACAGACGTCTCCGTACCGATCCGCAAGACTCTGCTAAACCTGCTTATGACTCGTAGCACCTATGAACCTAAAGCTTTGATACAACCTCGTCACGGCCCAAAAACCCTTCGAAGGAGTCGTGATAGCACCTAGTCTCTAAACTAGGTAAGCCTAACATTAACAGAAATAACATTGATATTCACTAACTTCAAACTAGGTAACTCTGAACAATTACAATTCCTAAAACCAGTAGTACAAGTCATAAGCCTTTCTATGAGTGGTTGTACAAAATAAATACATCATTGTTCCAGAAAAAAGGAAACAATGGAAAATAAGTACAATAGAAGGTGACTCCGAGACCTGCGAACGCAACAACAAGTTTACCATGGGTCTTCACAGCAACGATCCGCACAACTACTAACGATCAAATCCCTGGATCTGTACAAAAATGTATAGAAGTGTAGTACGAGCACACCATAGCGGTGCCCAGTAAGTATCAAGACTAACCTCGGTGGAGTAGTGACGAGTAACATTCAAGACACCTACTGGTCAAAACACTCGTCACCTCGCATGCACGAGCTATAATTAACACAGAGGACTCAAATCCTAAGGGGAAGTCCCGCACACAAGGTTAGGCAAGATACTTACCTCAATAGCATAAAATCCTACTCCGGGATGCCCTCGTCTTTGGAATCGGTCTCTAAAAGCTCCGAATCTAACCATAATCATATTAATACCATCAACATAGGCTAACGAATCGAATTCCACAATAAAAACTACAAGATATGCCAAATATCTGAATTCGGCCAAAACCCGGCCCCCAGGCCCACGTCTCGAAACCAGTCCAAAATGACAGAATTAGAAACCTCGTTCTCTCGATTCTAACCCTATAAAATTCGTCAAAATCGGACTCCGTTTTGACCCTCAAATGCTCACCTCAAACTCTCCAAAACTCAAGCCCTAACTCCCTAAATTTCACTTTGAAATCATCAATCAAATCCCAAAAATAAAGATGGATTTATGAAATATAACCAAAACCGAGTAGAGAACACTTTCCCTATCCATATGGTAAAAATTTCCTCCAAAAAATCGTCCAAATCCGAGATCCCTAACTCAAAATATGACCGAATGAACAAACCCTTGTTTTATATATTTTCTGCCAGCTATTCTGCCTCGTTTCCCATGCCAAATGATCTCGAAACTCTCTTTTTCTGCCTCTAATGGATTTCTTGTGAAATTCTAGTCATGTTTTACTTTTGAATCACTCAATTTGACCTTATAATGAAGCAGATATGTTGGTTTCTATATTTGCAAATAGTGCAGAATTTTAAATACGCCGTCAATGGCAATTTCGTAATTAATCTGAAAAATCTAGCAACCTAATTCGTAGTAAAATGACCATAAAACCCTCACATGATGTCCAAATTTGATGATTCATTTTGCTACAGGTCCGTAATTACGATATGGATCTAATGCTTCAATCAAAAAAGAAATAAGAGATCATTTGTTCAATATGATATTATTTATGCTTGAAGAAACGACACCGTAACATATCAAATTAACTCGGAATGAACTCAAGTTTTGAACACAAGTGCTAATACATCATACGGAGCTACTTGTGTCCCCAAACTCTCGAGCGAAGTGCAAATTCTGAAAACGACTGGTCGAGTTGTTACATTCTCCCCCACTTAAACATGCGTTCATCCTCGAACGTGCCAAGAGTTATTCCAAAGCCATCAAACCACTGCATGAGCTAACCATACATATAACCGGGGGTGATTCCCCATCACCCAAACCTATGTAGGAAAGACCACGCAATTTAACCGAAGATCTCACTTCATCCTTAGTCCATAACCTTAGGACATAACCAAATCTCAACATCTGAAATTCATCATAGGACTCGGATCTCGCATCATCTCACTGTATAAACCTGAACAACCCAAACCGAGCCATAACTGTTTACTTTGTTCTGAGCCGAGGGCTCCCTTGACTGTTAAGTTTTCAAGAATTTTTCTTTAACTGTTTACTTTAGAATTTACTTAACTCTCTTACGTTTTAATTTATTATATTTACTCTGGCAGGGCCTTAACCTGACCTCGTCACTACTTGATCGAGCTTAGGCTTGACACTTACTGGGTACCATTGTGGTCTACCCATGCCCTTTCCTGCACATGTTTTTCGTGTGCAGATCCAGGTACGAGCTATCAGCCTCGAGGATAGTACGCGTTGCTGATTCTAGGAAACTTCAAGGTAATTCTGCCGCGTCCGCAGAATCCACAGAGTCCCCTTCTACTCCATCATCTAGAGTCTAATTATGTATTTTTCAGACTTTATTTAGAGCTACTGTAGTTTATAAATGCTTGTGACTTAGTGGCATTCCGGGTCATTGGGATTATATTTTTGTATATTCCGAGCGGCTCTGTTTGATATTTAGATTATGCATTTATTTCCTTATTGTTGTGTTTTCTTTTTAAAAATATTTCTCGTAAATATTAGGCTTACCTAGTCGTAGAGACTAGGTGCCGTCACGATACCTTTTGGAAGGTAAATAGGGTCGTGATAGGTAAGCCTAACATTACGGAAAATATAAAGGAAACACATCATTTAAAAGATAAACAGCATATGATGAATAACCAAAAACAGTGCCGCTTGGCATATCCAAAAAAATCTCCCAAGACCAGGAATATCACTGAGTCACAAGCTTCTATAATCTATGTAGCTCTATACAAAAGTATGAGCATAAGTAAAGAAAGTCTCTAGGCGAGGGAATAGAAGGGGACTCCGAGGTTCTGCGGACACAAGCAGAAGTACCCTGAAGTCTCCTGTAATCAGCAACACGCTCTAACCCCGAGGCTGATAGCTCGAACCTGGATCTACACACGAAAACATTTGCAGGAAAGGGAATGAGTACACCACAATGGCACCCAGTAAGTGCCAAGACTAACCTCGGTCAAGTAATGACAAGGTCAGGTCAAGGCCCTACCGGAGTAAATATAATAAATTGAACAGTAAAAAGATATAAATATATTTGCGGTAAAAGAGTTAAAGAAATTCCCTATCATTTAACAGTTAAAGGAGCCCTCGGCTCGGAGCAAGGTAAACATAGTAGGAAAAACTCTCGGGATACCGTACCGTAGTTCACAATGATTATGCAGTACATGGGGATCTCCCGAAATACGTCTGTATCTCGAAAAGTAAATATGCAGTGCGGGGGATCTCCCGGAATACGTCCATAGTCGCAAAATAAATATGCAAGATAGGGGGATCCCCCGGAATACGTCTGTAGTCCCAATTTAAATATGCAAGATTGGGGGATCTCCTGGAATACGTCAGCAGTCCCAATTTAATGATGCGACGCAAGATAAAATGACAGGTATGGCATCGAGTTGTACAGTTTAGACTAAAAACATATAAGGAAAATAGGGACTTAACTAAGCATGGCGTATAAAATGTCATAGAAGCAATTAAACACGTAAGCACGCTTCCCTAATTTAAGCTAAACAATTAAACATATTAGTGCAATTTAATAAGTAAAACAGTTTATGACTTAGAAAGGAAAAACGGGATTTTTCTAATAATAGCCCGTGTATGTACTCGTCGCCTCACGTACACGGCGCCCACACATAAATTAATATCAAACATCCTAAGGGGAAGTTCCCCAACACATGGTTAGGCAAGCCATTTACCTCAACCGCGCAACTCAACTCGATATCATGTTCTTGCCACCAGTATCTGACTCCAAATGGCCCGAATATATTCAAATAAATTGCATAATGTAAATATAACTACAAGTAACTAATTTAACTAATTAATTCGAAGCTAAAGCGCCAAATTAGGAAAAACGCCCAAAAAATCTCCCCGGGCCCACGACTCGAAATCAGATAAAAGTTACCAATCTAGAACATCCATTCACTCACGAGTTCACTCGTCAAAAAATTATCCCATTCCAACGCCTAGAACTCAATCAAAAACCAAAGATTCAATTGGGGAACATTTCCCCCAAGTACCCACTTTTTCACTCTAATTTCTTGATTAAATGAGGAAAATTGCTATAGATTAATGAAATATATACCAATTAGACTCAAGAATTGTTACCCACTAATTTCCTCTTCAAAAACCATACAAAATCGCCTTCTCCCGAGCTCTAAATCGATTTTTGAGTTATTAACAAAAAGCCCTCATTTTCACTCTTTTTTCTGACCAACGATATCCGCATCTGCACTCATAGGGCCGAATCTGCACTCATGGGGCCACACCTGCGGTCCCGCACCTGCAGAAATATCATCGCAAGTGCAAAGGTCACTAATCCGGGCTAGGGCCACATCTGTGGGCATTGGCCGCATCTACGGGCATTTGCCGCATCTGCGAGCCCGCTTCTGCGATCCCCCAACCGCACCTGCGATCCAAGCTGCCAAGGCCCAAAACTGCATCTGCGACTCCCTTTCAGCTTCTTCGGCTCTGCACCTGCGGTCCAAAATCCATTGGTGCGAAAAATAACAGGTGCAGCAAAGGCATAAGTCTCCAAACCACCCGCTAAGCATCCAAAACACACCCGAGGCCCTCGGGACCTCAACCAAACCTACAAACCAATCCTATAACACCATACAAACTTAGTCGAGCCTTCAAACGACATCTAACAACACCAAAAACATGAATTAAGCACAGATTCAAGCCTAAGAACTTAGAATTTTCCAAATTACAAACGACGCCGAACCACATCAAATCTAGTCTGAATGATCTCAAAGTTTACACAGAGGTCACAAATGACATTATGAACGTACAACCACTTTTGTAATTCCATTCCGAGCTCGATATCAAAATTTACACTATCGGCCCAAATCGCCGAAAGTATAACTTTCGCCAATTCAAGTCTAAATCTACTACAGACATCCAAAACACATTCTGGACGCGCTCCTAACTCCAAGATCACCCAACGGAGCTAAAGGAGTCGACGGAATTCCATTCCGGATCCGTCTTCGCACAATTCTGACTACGGTCCAAATTCTAAGGCTTAAACTCACAACTAGGGACTAAGTGTCCTAAAACTCTCCGAATCCCACAACCAATCACTCCGGCAAATCCCAAAAGCATAAACAAATGTGGGGAAAACATATATTAGGGGATCGGAGCTCTAACTCACAAAATGACCGGGCGAGTCGTTACATTCTCCCCCTCTTAAAACAATCGTTCGTCCTCGAACGAGTATAAAGGCATACATGAGGCTGTGAAAAGATGAGGGTACTGGCTGCGCATATCCTGCTCGGTCTCCCAAGTTGTGTCCTCGACCGGATGACCCCTCCACTGGACCTTCATTGAAGCAATATTCTTTGACCTGAGCTTCCGGACCTGTCTGTCCAAAATGGCTATTGGATACTCAACATAAAATAGATCCTTGTCCAACTGGACTGAGCTAAAATCCAATACATGAGTCGGATCACCGTGATACTTCTAGAGCATAGACACGTGAATACCGGATGAACTTCTGCTAGGCTGGAAGGCAAGGCAAGCTCATAAGTAACCTCCCCAACACACCGCGATATCTCAAATGGACCAATGAACCTCAGGATCAACTTGAACTTCTTCCAGAATCTCATGACGCCCTTCATAGGCGATACCCGAAGCAAGACCCGCTCACCAACCATAAATTCTAAATCACGAACCTTCCGATCCGCATAACTCTTCTGCCTAGACTGGGCTGTGTGAAGTCTCTCCTGAATCACCTTCACCTTATCCAGGGCATCCTGGACGAAATATGTACCCAACTATTGGGCCTCGTCAGGCTCAAACCATCCCACTAGGGACCGACACCGTCTACCATACAAAGCCTCATACGGTACCATCTGAATGCTGGACTGGTAACTGTTGTTGTAAGCAAAATCTGCAAGTGGCAAGTACTGGTCCCATGACCCTCAGTACTCCATCACACAGGCACGAAGCATACCCTCAAGAATCTGAATCGTGCGCTCAGAACATCTGTCTGAGGGTGAAAGGTTGTGCTCCGCTCCACCATAGTACCTAACTCCTGTTGTACGGCTCTCCAGAACTGTGATGTGCACTGAGTACATCTATCTGAAATGATAGATACTGGAATACCGTGAAGGCGGACAATCTCCCTGATATAAATCTCAGCCAACCTCTCAGATGAATTAGTGGTCAACATTGGAATAAAATGAGCTGACTTGGTCAGCCGACCACGATCACCCAAATAGCATAGAACTTTCTCAAAGTCCGTGGAATTCCAACTAAAAAGTCAATGGTGATCCACTCCCACTTCCACTCGGGGATCTCTAACCTCTAAAGTAATCCACCTGTCCTCTGGTGCTCTATTTTGACATGCTGACAGTTGAGACACATGGCCACAAACCCCACTATATCTTTCTTCATCCCCCTCCACCAATAATGCTGTCTCAAATCCTGGTACATCTTCGCTACACCTGGATGAAAGGAGTACCGCGAGCTATGGGCCTCCTCAAGAATCATCTCCCGAAGCCCATCTACATTGGGCACACAGATCCAGCCCTGCATCGGCATCACTACGTCATCACCAACAGTCACATCCATGGCATCACCTTGTCGAACCCTGTCTTGAAGAACTTGAAGGTAGGGTTCATCATACTGACGCTCTCTGATAAGTTCATAAAGAGAAGACCGAGCAACCACACAAGCTAATACCCAGCTAGGCTCTGAATATCCAACCTCACGAACTAGCTGGCTAAGGACTGAACATCCAAGACTAAGGGCCTCTCATCTGCTGGAAGATATGCCAAACTCTCTGTCCGCGACTCAAGGCATCAGCCACTCCATTGGCCTTCCCCGGGTGGTACAATATAGTGATATCATAGTCTTTAAGTAGCTCCAACCACCTCCGCTGCCGCAAATTAAGGTCCTTCTGCCTGAACAAGTGCTGCAAACTCTGGTGATCTGTGTAGATCTCACAAGGAACACCGTACAAATAATGACGCCATATCTTCATGGCGTGAACAATAGCTGCTAAGTTGAGATCATGGATCGGATAATTCTTCTCATGCGCCTTCAACTGTCTAGACGCGTAGACAATCACCCTACCGTCCTGCATCAATATCGCTCCAAGTCCAATCCTCGAGAAATCATAATAGACAGTGTCGGACCCCAAACCTGTAGGCAATACTAATACTAGGCTGTAGTCAAGGCTGTCTTGAGCTTCTAAAAGCTCTCCTCACACTCTATGGTCCACCTGAACGGAGCACCCTTCTGGGTTAGTCTGGTCATAGGTGCTACAATAGATGAAAACCCATTAACAAAGCGACAGTAGTACCCCGCCAAACCAAGGAATCTACGGATCTCCGTAGATGATGCTAGTCTAGGCCAACTCTGCACGGCCTCCACCTTCTTCAGATCTACCTTGATTGCATCACAAGACACCGCGTGGCCCAAGAATGCCACTGAATCAAGCCACAATTTACACCTAGAGAATTTTGCGTACAATCTCATATCCCTTAAAGTCTGAAGCACGATCCTCAGGTGCTGCTCATGATCTTCCCAAGACCGGGAATATATCAGGATGTCGTCAATGAACACAATGACGGAGGAATCAAGATAAGGCCGAAACACACTGTGCGCCAAATGCATAAAGGCTGCTGGGGCATTAATCAGCCCTAATGACATAACAAGAAAATTATAGTAGTCATATCTGGTCCTGAAAGCAGTTTCGGGATATCTGGCTCCCGAATAATCAGCTGATGATAGCCAGAACACAAGTCAATCTTGAAAAAAACTCTAGCACCATGTAACTGATCAAACAAATTATCGATGTGAGGCAAAGGATGCTTGTTCTTCACTGTGACCTTGTTCAGTTTTCGAATAATCAATACACATACACATAGAACCATCATTTTTCTTCACAAATAAGACCGGAGCACCGCAAGTTGATACACTGGGCCTGATGAAACCCTTATCAAGCAACTTCTGGAACTGCTCCTTCAACTCAGGAGGAGCCATACGGTAAGGAGAAATAGATATGGGCTGAGCGTCCGGCAGCAAATCAATTTCTATATCGGGCAGCATACCTGGAAGATCAGCTGGAAACACATCAGGGAACTCCCTCACTATTGGAACTGATACAACTATAGGGGTATCAATATTGACATCTATTACATAGGGCAAGCACGAATCACACCCCTTCTCAACCATTCGCTGAGCCTTAACAAATGAAATGACCCTACAGGGAGTATATTCTAAGGTACCTCTCTACTCTAATCTCTGCAAGCTTGGCATAGCCAGCGTCACGGTCTTAGCGTGACAATCAAGAATAGCATAATGGGGCAAAAATCAGTCCATGCCCAAGATAACATCAAAATCTACCATACTGAGTAACAAAAAGTTGACTCTGGTCTCAAAACCACTAAGAGTAATCAAACACGACCGATATATGCGGTCCACAAGTAGAGAATCTCCCACAGGAGTAGATACATAAACAAGGGAACTCAAAGAATCCTGAGATATCCCCAAATTTGGAGAAAGGTAAGACGACACATATGAATACATAGAGCATGGGTCAAAAAATACTGATGCATCCCTATGACAGACAGGGACGATACCTGTGATGACTGAATCTGAAGTAACAGCCTCTGAAAGGGATGGAAGGGCATAGTACCTGGCCTGGCCTACCCCCTCTAGGGCGACCTCTACCTCCCCGACCTCCGCCTCAAGCTGCCTGAGGAGGTGGAGTGGCAGCTGGGGCTGGAAGAATGGCCGGAGGACCCGGTGGAACACGTGAAGGCTGATAAGTCTGGAGGTGCACCCTTCCTAGCTCCGGGGCAATCCCTAACCATGTGACGAGTTTCACCACACTCAAGAAAACCCATCGTAGGACACGATGACTGAGACTGACCTGGACCTGGTATGTTGGACTCGTTGGTAATAACACCTCAAGCAGGAGGCCTGCTGGATACTGGCGGTGCATAGTAGGGCTCCTGAGGTATAGGAGGAGCTGGAACACCATTGGCTACTGGAAGAGCTGAATGAACAGGGCGAATCACAAAACCCCTACCATAGCGTGATGCTGGTGCACGAGCTTCTTAATAATGAACAGTCTCTCGAGACCTCTTGGCCTCTCTCTCCTCTCTCTCCGCAAACATGCCCTCTACTCTCCTGGCAATCTCACTACCTGCTAATAAGTGATGTCCATCTCCAACTCCCTGGCCATACTGGTCCTAATATTGGGATGGAGTCCCTCAATAAAGCGACGAACCCTCTCTCTAACTATAGCAACCAAAGCCGGTGCATGTCGAGCTAACTCGCTGAAACGGATTGCATACTCCGACACAGTCATAGCACCCTGACGTAGCTACTCAAACTCTGCGCGCCAAGTATCCCTGAGGCTCTGAGGGACATACTCACGCAAAAACATCTCTAAAAACTGAGTCCAAGTGAGTGAGGATGCCTCGTCTGGACCACTTAGCTCATAGGCACGCCACCACTGATATGTCGCTCCCCTCAGCTGGAAAGCAGTGAAAGAAACCCCACTCGTCTCCTAAATGCCCATAGTGCGGAAAATACGATGACACTCCTCAAGAAAACCCAGAGCGTCATCTGAAGCTAGTCCACTGAAAGTAGGTGGGTGGTACTTATTGTACCTCTCGAGCCTGAGCTTCTCTGCCTCAAAAGAAGCTACCTTGGTCTCATGCTGAACCGGAGCCACTGGGGGCATCAGAATATACTCTGGGGCCTGATCAACCTGTACCCTCTGCTCAGGAGTGCGGGTTGCGGAAGTCTGTGCCCCTCCCTTGGCCTGAGATGTAGCAGGAGCTATTAGAAGTAGTCCAGCCTGAGCTAGAGTGCTGAACATGCTCATGAACTGAGCTAAAGTCTCCTGGAGGGCTGGAGTAGTAATAGGAATCTCCGGTGCCGGCCCTCCAACTGGATCTGCTCGGGGATCCTCTGACGCAACTCTCGCAGGTGCTCGGGCTGCACTGCGTGGTATTCCTCTACCCCGACCCCGGCCTCTGGCGGCTCTAGTAGGGGGATCAGGCGCCTGATCGTTGATCCTCCAGTACGGGTCCTCACTATCAGTGAGAAAGAATAGAATATAATTTTAAAATTTTGATGTCAATAACTCGCACGACAAGAAAATCAAAGAAATAAGATTGTTCTTAACAGTTACATAGCCTCCCAAAGATAAGTACGGACATCTCGGAACCGATCCGCGAGACTCTAATAAATCGGCTTGTGATTCGCGATTCCTATGAACCTAGCGCTCTGATACCAACTTGTCACGACCCAATTCAACCCCTCCATAAGGTGTCGTAACGGTACTAGATAAGCCTAACATTACGGAAAATATAAAGAAAGCACAACATTTAAAAGATAAATAGCATATTATGAATAACCAAACACAATGCCGCTTTACATCTCCAAGAAATCTCCCAAGACAAGGAATATCACTAAGTCACAAGCTGCTATAATCTATGTAGCTCTATACAAAAGTCTGAACATAAGTAATTAAAGTCTCTAGGCGAGCGAGTAGAACGGGACTCCGAGGTTCTGCGGACACAAGTAGAAGTACCTTGAAGTCTCCTGGAATCAACAACACGCTCTAACCCCGAGGCTGATAGCTCGAACTTGGATCTGCACACAAAAAACATGTGCAGGAAAGGGCATGAGTACACCATAATGGTACCTAATAAGTCCCAAGCCTAACCTCGGTCAAGTAGTGACGAGGTCAAGTCAAGGCCCTACCGGAGTAAATATAATAAATTAAATAGCAAAAAGATATAAATAAATTTTCGGTAAAACAGTTAAAGAAATTCTCGAATATTTAACAGTTAGAGGAGCCCTTGGCTCGGAACAAGGTAAACACAGTAGGAAAAACTCCTGGATACCGTCCCGTAGTTCCAAATGATTATGCAGTACAAGGGGATCTCTCGGAATACGTATGTAGCCCCAGAAGTAAATATGCAGTGGGAGGTATCTCCCTGAATACGTCTGTAGTCCCAAAATAAATATGCAAGAGATGGGATCTCCCGGAATACGTCCATAGTCCAAATTTAAATGTGCAAGATAGAGGGATATCCTGGAGTACGTCCGTAGTCCCAATTTAAATATGCTAGACTGGGGGATCTCCCAGAATACGTCCGTAGTCCCAATTTAAATATGCAACGCGAGATAAAATGACAGGTATGGCATCGAGTTGTACAGTTTAGACTAAACACAGATAAGGAAAATAGGGACTTAACTAAGCATGGCGCACAAAACGTCAAATAAGCAATTAAACACGTAAGCATGCTTCCCTAATCTAAGCTAAACAATTAAACATATTAGTGCAATTTAATAAGGCAAAACAGTTTATGACTTACAAAGGAAAAATGACATTTTTACAATAATAGCCCATGTACGTACTCGTCACCTCATGCACACGGCGGCCACACATCAAATAATATCAAGTTCCCCAACACAAGGTTAGGCAAGCTACTTACCTTAACCGCTCAACTCAACTCTATATCACATTCTTGCCATGAGTATCCGACTCCAAATGGACCGAATCTATTCAAATAAATTGCATAATATAAATATAACTACAAACAACTAATTTAACTAATTAATTTGAAGTTAAAGCACGAAATTAGGAAAAAACGTCCAAAAAGTCTTCTCGGGCCCACGACTCAGAATTGGGTAAAAGTTGCCAATATAGGACACCCATTCACTCACGAGTTCACTCGTCCAAAAATTAGCCCATTCCGACGCCTAGAACTCGATCAAAACCCGAAGATTCAATTGGGGAACTTTTCCCCCAAATTCCCATTTTTTCACTCTAATCCCTTTATTAAATGAGGAAAATGGCTATAGATTAATGAAATATACACGAATTAGAGTCAAGAATTGCTACCCACTGATTTCCTCTTCAAAAACCTTGCAAAATCGCCTTCTCCCAGGCTCTAAATCGATTTTTGAGTTATGAACAAAAACCCTCGATTTGACTCTTTTTTGAACAACGATATCCGTATCTGTGCTCATGGGGCCGCATCTGCGGTCTCGCACCTGCGAAAAAATCATCGCAGCTGCGAAGTTCACTAACATTGAATGCATGGCTCTTATTTTTGTAGAAATATGGAAAATAATTCAATAGAGTATAATCAAACAAGATAATAATGAAAAATAGAGAAGGATCGAGTAAGCAAGGCACCAATAAAAACTATCTGTAGCAAAACCCCAAAATTTTGCTATGGCAACAAACGTAGCAGTCAAATCGGCTTCGCATTAAATAAAAGGTAATGAGGTGATTCTTTATCCCAATGTCACGACCCAAAATCACTCCGAAGGAGTCGTGATGGAACCTAGTCTCTAAGACTAGGTAAGCCTAGCATTAATGGAAATAACGACAATATTTACTAACTTCGAACATTTTCGAAATAGAAATCTCTAAACAATTTATAATCTCAAAACCGGTAGTACAAGTTATAAGACTTTCTATGAGTGGTTGTACAAAATGAATACGTCACTGTTCCAGAACAAAAGGAAACAATAGAAATAAGTACAGTAGAAAGTGACCCCGAGATCTGCGATCGCAGTATCGGGTTTACCATGAGTCTCAAAGCAACGATCCGTACAGCTACTCACGATCAAATACCTGGATCTGTACAAAAATATACAGAAGTGTAGTATGAACACACAACAGCGGTGCCCAATAAGTATCAAGACTAACCTCGATGGAGTAGTGACGAGGAACAGTCAAGACACCTACTGGTCAAATAGATTGAACAGGATATGATAATAAACTACAAAAATAAAGATAAGAAAGTAATGTTAATACCAGGGAGAGACCAAACTACAAATAGTAGAGAAAATAAAGGAAAATACGGATGGTAATGAAAGATAACCAAGTAAATTAACACCAACATGGCTGGAACAGACAAGTAAAAATGTGCTCAAATGAAGAAGGCGATGTTAACTCAATCAGTCACACCATTTCTAATACACAATCCCGACCATCTCAATCATCGGCGTCTCATATAATAAATCTCAATTTCCAAACCCTTAGTACACATGGCACCTTGTGACCACATATTTCCATCTCACTTTGCACAACAAAATCCACATACTACCCAGAAAATGTCCGCAACCAATGCAATTAAGACGCCCAAGGAGTCCCATTTAAATGAAGAAAAGAGGAAGTTATATTTTTGAAATCATTTGAATGAAGAAAATACCCTTTAAAATAAAATACAACACCAAATAAGCTATTGCCTTTAATATAGGATTTATTAAATTAAAACTTAATAGAAATTCCTTTTTAAGTACGATCAAATCTCAAACGGGTTAAGGAAATTTAATTGAGAAACTAATTGAAATTAAATATAACAATTATTGGAATTTGAATTATTGAAATGTATATATAAATATATACGACGAGTTCAAATTTAAAAGGTAATACAAAGTAGCGTAATACTATTTCCTTTATTTTAAATAACTATATTACTAACAACTTAGTAGGACAGGAGGAAATGATTCAACGTAGTAAATTTACTTTGAAAAATAATTCACCAGAGTAATAGTTTCAGGAAAATAATTCAAGGAAAAACGACAAGTCAATAACTCAATGTGAATAACCCGATCCTCAAAGCTCGCTAGAACCCGAAATACAAATTATCAAAGTCTTGTACAAATGAACTAGGGTCTTATCAGTATCCAGCTATAACCAATCCCTAAGTGAAATATAAAACTACTGAATAACTTGCACAGTCAGAAAGGAACGCATAATTACATATATTGATATGGCGTGCAACTCGATCCTACCAATTCTGCCTTATTCCTCCTTAACAATTACAACAACAGTAAATAATAGTTAATATGTATATGTATATATATATATATATGTATATATATATATATATNTGCGACGTGCAACCCGATCCCACCAATCCTCCCTTATTCCTCCTTAACAATTACAAAAACAATAAATAATATCTAATATGTTGCAACGCGCAACCCGATCCCACCAGTCCTCCCTTATTGCACCTCAATATATCACCCTTGTTCCTCATGTTGCAGTGTGCAACCCGATCCCACCTGTCCACCCTTATTACTATTGTTGCGGCGCGCAACCCGATCCCATCAAACATTAGTTTAAATCAAGAACAACAACCAATCCACAACTCAATTACCAAAATTTCTACTACCAGAAGTATGAGTACACGCCAACAAGAGAATCGCGAAAAAATCAAAGGAATACAACAACCTTCACAAGGACAATGAGATAGGTAAGACACGTGATAACTTCACCGGCAACCACAACAATTGAACATGTAGCATATTTGCATAGAGTCATAGAGGAACTCAAAATTAAGAAGTATCAAAATATTAAGGAAGACAATCACTTCGATTAAGGCAAATAAGGGCCAAATAACAAGTAAGAATTAGAGAAAAGCTGAGAACATGTATAGAGCATGTAGAGATAAAACTAGCAAATAGGAAACCCAATTATATCAGAAAACTTCCCGCTTAATGAACATAAGGATCTAAGAACCCTTAAGGAAAATTTTCCACAAATAAGACCAGGCACACACTCGTCACCTCGCATGTACGGGCTACAATTAACACAGAGGACTCAAATCCTAAGGGAAGACCTCCACACAAGGTTAGGCAAGATACTTACCTCAATAACGTCAAATCCTACTCCGGGATGCCCTCGTCTCTGGACTCGGCCTCCAAAAGCTCTGAATCTAACCATAATCATATTAATACCATCAATATAGGCTAACAAATCGAATTCCACAATAAAAACTACAAGATATGGCAAAAATCTGAAATCGGCCAAAATCCGCCCCCGGGCCCACATCTCGAAACCAGACAAAAATAACAGAATTGGAAACCTCGTTCTCTCCCGAGACTAACCATATAAACTTCGTCAAAATCGGACTCCGTTTGGTCCCTCAAATCCTCACCTCAAAATCTCCAAAACTCAAGCCCTAACTCCCTTAATTTTACTTTGAAATCATCAATCTAATCCCAAAAGCAAAGATGGATACATGAAATATAACCAAAAACGAGTAGGGAACATATACCCCAATCCATATGGTGAAAATCGCCTCCGAAATCGCCAAAATCGGAGCTCCCCAACTCAAAATATGACCGAATGAACAAACCCTTATTTAATATATTTTTCTGCCCGATATTCTGCTTGTTCCTCTTATGGATTCCTTGTGGAATTCTAGTCAAGTTAGGCTTTTGAATCACTCAATTTGACCTTATAATGAAGGAGATATGTTGGTTTCAATATTTGTAGATAGTGCAGATTTTTAAATACGTCGTCAGTGGCAATTCCGTAATTAATCTGAAAAATCTGGCAACCTAATTCTTAGTAAAATGACCATTATATCCTCATATGATGTCCAAATTTGATGATTCTTTTTTATACGTCTCCGTAATTAAGATACGGATCTAATGCTTCAATCAAAAAATAAATCGGAGCTCATTTGTTGAATATGATATCATTTATGCTTGAAGAAACGCCGCTGAAACATATCAAATCAACTCGGATTGAACTCAAATTTTGCACACAAGTCCTAATACATCATACGGAGATACTTGTGCCCCCAAAATATAGAGCGAAGTGCAAATTGTCAAAACGACCGGTTGATTCGTTACATTTTCCCCCACTTAAATATACGTTCGTCCTCGAACGTGCCAAGAGTTGTTCCAAAGCCATCAAACCACTGCATGAGCACACCATACATACACCCGGGGGTGATTCCCCATCAACCAAACCTATGTAGGACTGACAACGCAATTTAACAGAAGATATCACTTCATCTTAGTCCATGACCTTAGTCCACAACCTTAGGACAGAACCAAATCTCAACATCTGAAATTCATCATAGGACTCGGATGTTGCATCATCTCACAGTATAATCTGAACAAGCCAAATCAAGCCATAATTCAAACGCATGGTACAATCACACGATGTTCCACACAACGCAAATGCCCGTAGCAATAACTTATGACCACCATAGTTGCCCAAATAACATTCTGGACGTCGGCAATACACTTCACATTGAATAGAACCTTGTTCCGGACCTCCACAACGCTGCCCATGATAAAGAAACATGCAGGGACTCATAACCGCCCATACAGTCAACAAGTTAAGAAGCTCTCTCGTCCGTCAAGGGCCATTGCCCAAATCTTAGCAGAAACAAACTCATACTTAGAAACACTCATCACCCCCTATACGATAGTGCGAAACTCGAGTCTAAGAACCTCATATCAGCCAATACAAGCAGCAAAACTAACAGCTCATCACGGAACCACACAGATTCTCATGCTACACAGCTCGTACACCAACTCAGCAATAACTTAGTTATGCAGTACAAATAGAAGGAAAGCAAGGTATACAGATTATCTAACAAGTACAAAATGTGTAATAACAAAAGTACATTTTCAATAAATCATCCCACATAGAGAAAACAAAACACCAAATAAACACAAGGAAAGGTATCCCATATAACATCCATTGCGGCATGTAGCCGGCTCCCAGATACTCATCGAGCCAAAGTGTTCGGGTTCACTGATCACATGAATATTGATATCAAAAACAGTAGAGTGCACAAGTATAACTATGGGAAAATGAATGGAATTAACAAAATATGGAAGAAATCAAGCACAACTAAGGTGCAATGAACCAATCAACATCACGAGGGCCATTTCTCCCACATCGCCATAAGGCACGAACAAAATTACAACATGCGTGGAGAATAATCATACAACCTCAAAACCCATCACGACATAAGAGAATAGCACATAACATAGGCCAAGGGCACAAATAATATCCATTCTTCCTGGTAACATAACCGTGATAACAATCTCACAAAAGCACCCAAACTTGACCTGATATAAAATACATATTCTCGTTGAGCTTTCAAATAGCCCTCAACCCAAATCTTGATCATTCCCAAATAGGTAAATATCCTCCCAAAAGTCCATAGAATCCTATCGATAATGTATGCTATCAGTTATCCCATTCTCAACATGCCTTCACAATCCGCATACAAGAAATAGCCTGCATATGGGGACATCTAGCCCCAAAACCTTAGGAATACCAAAATTTCCATACTCGAACTCAACTACGCTAATCGAATGGCTGATACATCAATCACACCCCATCATTTTACTGAAGCACCCATATAGATTTTTCGGCCGCGTAACAAAACATGAACCTCAAAAGCCTCAAAACCCAGTAATCACCATGCCACTTGCCACGCACCCGCAAACCAAAACTCAAGGGTCTTTTCGAAAATGCACGTTCTTCACATATGATATCCAATAATACCAACCTTCTATTAACTTCTAATACAATCCAGGAGAAAACCATAATGTAAACATATTCCTTATTCCCATAGTAGCCAGCCGACTCAAGTCGTTGTTGAACCATCGAGAACTCTCCGAGATCCATCCGCATGCAACTAAACTATTAGGATCACATCTTCCCAACTCAATCGAGCCACATAAACCGTCCAACCTAAGAATACTTCCACAAATGCCGGTAGGGAATTCCTATTCAAAAAGGACCAATTACTTCCATTGCTATGCTGACCCAACACCACAGAGCTGACCCATTTCTTCGGTTACCCCTAGTATTTCCTCTAAGATAACACTTCTACCTATCGATACACAACTACCCGAACCAAAACTCATTGCAGAAAACCCTAGTACAAGCCACGTAGCCCACCAACTCATAAACCACCGTATCTCTCTTGAAGCACCCCATGATTCCCCGACCGAGATGCCCACGCTGAATAGACCTTCTATGAATTGAAGTTGTTTCTCCGACCCGCTTTTGAAACTGGAATGAAAATACATTAATGACGTAGAAACACCGTAAGTTCGAACATCATCCCATGCAAGATCTCATATCTTAGTCATATACAAATTTCGGGAACCTTCCAATACCATCTATATACGCCTCTTAGGTCAAAATTGAAGTAACACATGACTCTGCAATCTGAATGTTGCTAGAGGACTCCCCCACTTGGCCCGAAACCATAGAAAACAACATCTAATGATTCGCAAAACTAACCTTCACATCTCGACAACACCAATCACAAGGTACTCAATTCATCCACTAAGCGCATTTCCATTCTCGTGACCATCAAACTCGCTTCCTTTAGTGCCTTGAATGTCAATATGTACGTTCCATTGAGTAGAAATCTCATACGAACCACATATTCTCTAATACCATCAACTATCCTCAATCAACATCCACCTCGTGACCCCACCACAATCTCGAAAACTAGTCAACCAATTAAACCTCCTCAAGCTCGTACTCATCTACCAGATGTCGGAACCCGCTGCACGTCCATGTGAACAACTGAATAGTCTCTCAATACCCTTATATCTTCAGTCTGGACGACACATTGAGACAATGTCTGAGCATCCCTAACTCCCTCATAGCCCGTCTGTAGCATCACGAACCGCTGGAGAATAGCGTACACTAAGAGCGAAATATCATACATGAGTGGATGTAAAGGAACATAAGTTAAATGCTTCGAGCTGAATCAATATCTCACGATAAGGAATGACAGAAGGGAGATTATCCTAATAGTTCTGTAGCCTCTCGAAGATAAGTACAGACGTCTCCGTACCGATCCGCAAGACTCTACTAAACCTGCTTATGACTTGTACCACCTATGAACCTAGAGCTCTAATATCAACTTGTCACGACCCCAAATTCCTCCCAAGGAGTCTAGATGGAACCTAGTCTCTAAGACTAGGTAAGCCTAACATTAACATAAATAAAGACAATGTTTACTAACTTCGAACAATTCCGAAATAGAAATCTCTAAACAAAACCGGTAGTACACGTCATGAACCTTTCTATGAGTGGTTGTACAAAATTAATACATCACTGTTCCAGAACAAAAGGAAATAATGGAAATAAGTACAATAGGAGGTGATTCCGAGATCTGTGATCACAGCAGCAGGTTTACCATGAGTCTTCACAACAATGATCCGCACAGCTACTAACAATCAAATACCTGGATCTGTACAAAAATGTACAGAAGTGCAGTATGAGAACACCACAACGGTGCCTAGTAAGTATCAAGACTAACATCGGTGGAGTAGTGAGGAGGAGCAATCAAGACACCTACTGGTCAAATGGATTGAACGTGATATGATAATAAACTACCAAGATAAAGATAACAAAGTAATGTAAATAGCAGGGAGAGATCAAACTACAAACAGTATAGACAATAAAAGGAAAACATGGATGGTAACGAAAGATAACCAAATAAATTAACACCAACATGGTTGGAACACAGACAAGTAAAAATGTGCTCAAATGAAGAGGCGATGTTAAATCAATCAATCACACCATTTCTAATACACAATCCCGACCATCTCAATCTCGGTGTCTCATATCATAAATCTCAATTTCCAAACCCTTAGCAACATGGCACCTTGTGCCCACATATTTCCATCTCACTTTGCACAACAAAATCCGCATACTACCCAGAACATAATGTCCGCAACCAATGCAGTTAAGACGCCCACGGAGTCTCATTTATATATCATAAAATAAATTTTTAGTTTCTAAACCAATTAGGAAATCAGCGAAAAAAGAGGAAGTTATTTTTTTGAAATCATTTGAATAAAGAAAATACCCTTTTCAAATAAAATACAACACCAAATAAGCTATTGCCTTTAATATAGGATTTATTAAATTAAAACATAATAGAAATTCCTTTTTAAGTAAGATCAAAACCCAAACGGGTTAAGGAAAGTTAATTGAGAAACTAATTAAAATAAAATATAACAATTATTGGAATTTGAATTATTGAAATGTATATATAAATATATACGGCGAGTTCAAATATAAAAGGTAA
The DNA here is from genome assembly GCA_005239505.1 of Nicotiana paniculata. NCBI lineage: Eukaryota > Viridiplantae > Streptophyta > Magnoliopsida > Solanales > Solanaceae > Nicotiana > Nicotiana paniculata. The sequence goes on from ML312619.1 coordinate 32,506, forward strand.
TACAAAGTAGCGTAATAATAATTCCTTTATTTTAAATCACTATATTACTAACAACTTAGTAGGACATGAGGAAATGATTCAAAGTAGTAATACTTTGAAAAATAATTCACCAGAGTAATAGTTTCAGGAAAAGAATTCAAGGAACAATGGAAAGTCAATAACTCAATGTCAATAACCCGATCCTCAAAGCTCGTTGGAAACCGAAATACAAATTATCAAAGACTTGTACAAATGAACTAGGATCTTACCGTATCCAGCTATAACCTATCCCTAAGTGAAATGTAAAACTACCGAATAACTTGCACAGTCAGAAGGAACGCATAAGTACATATATTGATGCGGCGTGCATCCCGATCCCACCAATCCTCCCTTATTCCTCCTTAACAATTACAGTAACAATAAATAATATTTAATATGTTGCGGTGCGCAACCCGATCCCACCAGTCCTCCCTTATTACTCCTCAATATATCACCTATATTTCTCATGTTGCGGTGTGCAACCCGATCCCACCAAACATTAGTTTAAATCAAGAACAACAACCAATCCACAACTCAATTACTAGAATTTGTACTACCAAGAGTATGAGTACACGCCAACAAGAGAATCACAAAAAAACCAAAGGAATATAACAACCTTCACAAGGACAACGAGACAGGTATGGCACGTGCTAAGTTCACCCGCAACAACAACAATTGAACATGTAGCATATTTGCACAGAGTCATAGAGGAACTCACAATTAAGAAGTATCAAAACATTAAGGAAGGAAATCACTTCAATTAAGGCAAATAAGGGCCAAATAACAAGTAAGAGTTAGAGAAAAGCTAACAACATGTATAGGGCATGTAGAGGTAAAACTAGCAAATAGGAAACCTAATTATATCGGAAAACTTCCCGTTTAATGAACATAAGGACCTAATAACCCTAAAGGAAAATTTTCCACAAATAAGATCGGGCACGTACTCGTCACCTCACATGTACGAGCTACAATTAACACAGAGGACTCAAATCCTAAGGTTAAGTCCCCCACACAAGGTTAGGCAAGATACTTACCTCAATAGCATAAAATCCTACTCTGAGATGCCCTCGTCTCTAGAATGGGCCTCCAAAAGCTCCCAATCTAACCATAATCATATTAATACCATCAGCTTAGGCTAACGAATCGAATTCCACAATAAAAACTACAAGATATGGCAAAAATCCAAAATCGGCCAAAACCCGGCCCCTGGGCCTACATCTCAAAACCAATCAAAAATGACATAATTATAAACCTCGATCTCTCCCGAGACTAACGGACTCTATTTGGTCCCTCAAATCTTCACCTCAAACTCTCAAAAACTCAAGTCCTAACTCCTTCACTTTTACTTTAAAATCATCAATCAGATCCCAAAAACGAAGATGGATTCATGAAATATAACCAAAGCCGAGTATAGAACACTAACCCCAATCCATATGGTGAAAATCTCCCAAATCCGAGCTCCCCAACTCAAATATGACTGAATGAACAAACCCTTGTTTTATATATTTTTTTGATAGCTATTCTGTCTCGTTTCTCATTCCAAACAATCTTGAAACTCGCTTTTTATGCCTTCAATAGATTCCTTGTGAAATTCTATTCATGTTAGGAATTTGAATCACTCAATTTGACCTTATAATGAAGGAGATATGTTAGTTTTAATATTTGAAAATAGTGCAGATTTTTAAATACGCAGTCAGTGGCAATTCCGTAATTAATCTGGAACATCTGACAACCTAATTCTTAGGAAAATGACTATAAATTTCTCATACAATATCAAAATTCGACGATTATTTTTTATACGAGTCCGTAATTACGATACGGATCTAATACTTCAATCAAAAAAGAAATCAGAGCTCATTTGTTCAATATGATATCATTTATGCATGAAGAAACGACGCCGAAACATATCAAATCAACTCGGAATGAACTCAAATTTTGCACACAAGTGACAATACATCATACAGAGCTACTTTTTCTCCCAAACTATCGAGCGAAGTACAAATTCTAAAAAGAACCGGTCAAGTCATTACACTCAATCTTTAGTAAAATGCAGTAAAATATTTTTGGTTGGATATAAGTTTTATTTTAGCCCGTGCAGAAAATTATTTATATTTGTAACTTGAAAAGTGCAGAAGTATTTTATGATTTTCGTATTTAACATACAAATAATATATAAAATATATACATTTTTTCGGCTATTATTTTTGCAGCGACTATACCTTATTTTTTCTTTTTTTTTTTTCATTTTGAACGAGAGAAATTCTAGTTGAATAAAAATAATTAAATTATACTTAAATACCTATCCATCCTATGAAGAGGCAGATGCAAGGCATTGGTACCAGTTTGAACTCAACCTAGCAATTTTGGTGCGCAACATAAATTTATGTGTAAAATTTTTATAATATTGCGATATATAACAATATGAACTCTAATTTAAAGATAAAATGGGTTCAATGCTAATAACTTTACAGATTGAACCCATGAAACCTAAATCCTAGATTCGCCTTTGGTCCTACGAAAAATATTTGTCGCATTTCATTTTTCAAGAATAAATTTGATTACTTCTTAAAGCTATTAGATTATATTAATGTTTTAAAAATAAAAAGAAAATTTAAATATTCTAAAACTATACGAGAAGTAATATTATAATTTAAAAATCTTCTTATATTCGTATGGTAAAAAAATACAAGTTAAAATATTGATCAATATTTATGTAGTTTAAATATTGAGAAGTGAAAATGAAAAGTATTTTAGAATGGATGGAGTATATTTTATGATTGAAAGTATAAGAAAACTCATTTTCAAAACATCAATCTAATTTATAAACTAATAATAATAAAAATAGGAACATCTGCTATGCTAGGAACTTTGTATTTAAAAACCAATTAATGTTTTCCTATTTCAATGAAAACGACGTACTACTGTTGAAGATTTGGTGTGGGGCGGGGGCTGGGGCGGGGAGTGTTGCAGCCTGAAGGCAGAACTACTCTGAATACTTCCATTGATGTGAGGTGAGGGGGAGGGGGGGGGGTTATATTATTACTAGTGAATTTCGAAAGCTTTCTCATTCTCTCCCTTTTTTCTGAACCAGCTTAGCTTCTCCAAACCAACTTTTGCTCCTCTTGTTCTCCATCTATGATAACCATGGAAAGATTTTTGTTGATCACATTTTTCTTGCTTTCCTATTCAGTCTGTGCAACATGAGTACCAATGGATCTCCTAAACTATTGGTATTATCATGTTAGATTTTCTAAGTTGTATGGCACCATTCTATCCGTCTTGAGGGTCAATTTATTGGATGGACCTGCTATTCAACAGAGGTTTGAAAAACTTAACAACCCAGTTGGTCCACTCGTGAGTATTTTCGTGGCTTATGCATTAGATGGTCGAAAAGGTGATTCCGTTGGCCCTTATAATTACTGTCTTCTTCTAGCAGCCCCTGTTTGTAGTTTTTTCGCCATAATCTTACTAAGACCAGTGGCTACTTATTTTGGTGCTTTTTACCCACTTTTTACCATTCTGGTTAACTTCTCTATCAAAGAATATGGCAAACATAGTTGGGAGACTTGTGTGGCGGTGGGGATTTGTGTTGTTCTGATGATATTAAGAGTTGTTTTGGAGAGCTATATTATTGGGTGTGCGAACAAAGTCCCACATTGGTAGCTGAAAAGATTGGGAGTCTATATAAAATGTGTAGGGATCTCTTAATGGTGTGAGATATTTTTTGGAAAACCGTGTGGACTTGGCCCAAAAGCAGACAATATCACACTTTGTTAAGAGTGTCTTTGGGCTACTTTAGCACAACAACTGGTATCAGAGCCCAGGTTCGGCAGGATGAGTATAGATATGGAAAAGTGATGGTGTGGGGCGGTGCACACACAAGAAGAAGCTAGTTACGGGCTTCGGTTGCCATAATACTCTAACAATGTGGGTGGCACACATTGAATCTCAGAAATTGACTCGTGGTTCGTGATAATGGGCAGCGTGAAACTTAGTTCAAGGGGAAGATCCGTGAATTGTGGTACTGGGCCACATGGAACTAGTTCGAGTGGGAGATTATTGGGTGTGTGAACAAAGTTCCACATTGGTAACTGAAAAGATTGGGAGTCTATATATAAGGTGTAGGGATCTCTTAATGGTGTGAGGCCTTTTGTGGAAAACCGTGTGGGGTTGGCACAAAGCAGACAATATCACACCTTGTGAAGAGTGTCTTTGGGCTACTGTAGTCCAACAACTGGTATCACAGCCCAGGTTTAGCGGGACGAGTATGGAGATGACGAAGTGATGGTGCGCGGCGATACGCACACAAGAAGAAGTTAGTTACGGGCTTCGGGTTCCATAATATTCTAACAATGTGGGTGGCACACAATAATCTCATAAATTAACTCGTGAATCGTGGTAGTGGACAACATGAAACTTAGTTCGAGGGGAAAATTATTTGGTGCGAACAAAGTCTCATATTGATAGCTGAAAAGATTGGGAGTATACATATAAGGTGTAGGGATCTCTTAATGGTGTGAGGCTTTTTGTGAAAAAATCATGCGGGCTTGATCCAAAGCAAAAAATATCACCCCGTGTGGAGAGTGTCTTTAGACAAGTTTAGCCCAACAACTAGTATCAGAGCCCAGGTTCAGTGGCACGAGTATGGATATGGCTCAAAGTAGGCTCTGATACCACGTATCAGAGGAGAAATGACGTAAAACAGCTCTGATACCAGTTGTTGGGCTACAGTAGCCTAAAGACACTCTTAACAAGGTGTGATATTGTCCGCTTTGGGCCAAGTCCGCACGATTTTTCACAAAACACCTCACACCATTAAGAGATCCCTACACCTTATATGTAGACTCCCAATCTTTTCAACTATCAATGTGGGACTTTGTTCGCACACCCAACATATACTGTTTGGACTACTACTGCCAGGTTCTAATTTTGGTTCAAATATTTTAATTCTTTTGCAATATGTGGTTAGGGTTAGGGTTTAAATCATTTTTTATGAATATTGTAGGAATTATGCCAAATGGGTTGGTTTGCCCTATGTTTTGATTACTTATTTATGTGAATCTGGGTTTTTATTGTTGGTTCGCTCTGCTCTGTCAATAAAGTTGGTGAATTTGTGCTTAGCTTGCTTTTGTTTCTTTAACAATTGTATGTATTCATGTGGTTATAGGGTTTCATTTTTGGTTCGATTTTGCTCTATCAACATAGTTGATTGAATTGTGCTTTGCTTTCTTTTTATCTTCAATATCTGCTGCTCTAAGGAATCGTTTTATTTTTGGGCGTCTACTGTTATATCCACTAATAGAGTTGTGTGATTGTATTGGTTGAATGATTGGATTGCTCTTATATAATTGACTGTAGTATCATTTTGTATCGATCCAGCCGGTCGTTCCGAGATTTTAGCCCTGTTTCCCCCATTTCTGCTTCATTTTGTGTTTTTTAGCTCATTTATGTTGTGTTGGGTCGGTTGGCTCGGGTTCAGAGTGGTTCTAGAGAGAAATGAGACACTTAGTCTCTTAAGTTGGAAAAATAGTTGGAAAAGTCAACCGGAAGTTGACTTATAGGTAAATGATCTCGGAATGTGGTTTTGATGGCTCGGATAGCTTCGTTAGGTGATTTGGGACTTAGGAGTGTGTTCGGAATGTTGTTCGAAGGTCCGGAGTAGAATAAGGCTTGAATTGGCAAAATTGGAGTTTTGGCGATTTTCGGTCGGCAGCAGAAAATTAGCTATCGGGGTCGGAATGTAATTCCAAAAGTTGGAATAGGTTCGTAGGTTCATTTTGGAGGTGTGTGAAAATTTTCAGGTCATTCGGACGCGGTTTGGGTGGTTTCGACAACGTTGGCGAAATTTGGAAGTTTCTAAGTTCTTAGGCTTGAATCCGAGGTTAATTTGGTATTTTGGCGTTGTTTTGAGTGGTTCGTAAGGCTCAACTAAGTTTGAATGAGGTTATGGGATTAGTTGGAATGTTTGGTTGAGGTCCCGAAGGCCTCGGGTGTATTTCGGGTGGTTAACGGACCAAATTCTTGGACTTGGAAGTGGCATATTTCTTGCTGCTGTGAGCCTTCTGGTTTTCTTATAAGCGATCGTGTGGGTTTGTCCGCGATCGTGTAGGCTTAATTTGGCAGAGGGGAATTTGTCCTATGTGATCGCAGGAGTGAGGGACGCAATCGCGTGAGCGCGTGAAGTAAAGAATCGCGAACGCGTGGCTAGTGTCGCGTTCGTGTAAAAGATAAGGGAGCGAGTGAGGCTGAGGCATTTCTTATGTGCGATCGCGTGTAGGGGATTGCGATCGCGTGGTGTTGAGTGGCATTGAAACACGATCGAGTGGGCTTGTTTGCGATAGCGTAGGGTTAATTTTGGGCAGTGTTATTTTGTGCTTCGCGATCACGTGGGGATTTCCGCGATCGCAATGAGTAAAGTACCCGGGCAGAATGTTTTTATTCAAAAACGAGGGTTTTAGGCTATAATTTCAAAATGCATTAGAGAGCTCGGGAGAGGACGAAATTGGAGGAGATTTTCAGTAGAGTGACTGGGGTAAGTGTTTTTTACTCATATTTGGTTTAATTCTACGATTTAGTCTTGAATTTCATCATTTAATTTGGGAAATTGGGGTGAAAATTGGGAGAAATGGGAGAAAAACTTGAGAAATTCTTTTGGGATTTGAATAGCCATTTGATATCAGATTTCGATGAATTTGATATGGGTAGACTCGTGAGTGAAAAACTATTCCATCTTTGTGATTTTTATCAAATTTCAAGACGTGGGCCTGGGGGTCAGGTTTGGCCAATTTCGGGATTTTTTATGTAATTTGATTATTTTCGATTGGGATTTGTTCCTTTAGCATATATTGATGATATAAATCTTGTTTTGGTTAGATTTGGAGCAATTGGAGGCTGAGTCAAGAGGAAAAGGCATCACGGATTAGGATTTTGGCCAGTTTGAGGTAAGTAACGATTGTAAATCTAGACCTTAGGGTATGAAACCCCGGTATTTCGTATTGTTTTGATAAATGAGGTGACTCACATGCTAGGTGACGGGCGTGTGGGCGTGCACCGGTAAAGACTGTGACTTGGTTCGTCCCGTAGCGACTATTAAGCCGCGTATTTAACTGGAAATCATATGTTATTCCGTATTTTAGAGGTTCTTATTATGTTTGGGGCTGTAACCCATGTTTGGGGCCTTGTGCTGACCTGAGTCCCTCAGGGGTGTTTTACTACTATTCTCATACTGTTTTGATAGAAAATATAATCTCAGTCATGATTTATACTTGTTCACTCTTATTCCTGTTTAGCACTCTGTTTTCAAACAATGAAAGATATTTTTGGGCTGAGTCCCTGTGATTTGTGATGAGTTGCCCGAGTGACTTGTAAGGATGATGACTAAGTGAGGCCAAGAGCCGGATTGTGAGGATAGTGATTGATCGGGCTGCACGCCACAACGTTATATATATATATATATATATATATATATATATATATATATATATATATATATATATATATATATATATATATATATATATATATATATATATATATATATATATATATGGATCGGGCTGCACGCCACAGCAAGATATGTTGGATCAGGCTGCACGCCGTAACGAGATATGTTGGATCGGGCTGCACGCCGCAGCGAGATATATTGGATCAGGCTGCACGCCGCAGCGATATAGCACTTGGGCTGTAGGAGCCCCTCCGGAGTCTACACCCCTAGTGAGCACGGTCGACTATTTAGGGATCAGGCTGCACGCCTCCGCGATTATTATATGGTACCTATCGAGTGTGAATACTAAGTGTGAGTGCTGATTGACGAGAGTTGAGTCACGAGTGACTGAAAGGCTTGCCCGAGAGGCTTATTTGTGAGTGATACTGTGCCCGAGGGGCTTATTTTTATGAAACTTTTGTTTTCACTGTTATTTACATTTAGCCTCTAATGACAATGTTGAACCAATGTTTTATATGAGATTTCAAATGGAAAACTGGAGTTTTTATGAAACTTTTGGAACGTAGATTCCTGACTTGATTTATTTATTTCTACTATTGTTTATTATATGAATTTACATGATTTTAAATGCTCGTCATTGCACTCAAGTCTCTATTTATAATTTTTGCTTACTGAGTTGGCGTACTCACGTTACTCCTTGCACCTTGTGTGCAGATTCAGGTACCGGGACTGAGCGATAGCTGTTTTAATCTCTCTTTAGAGCTTTGTTCGGAGATTTTGAGGTAGTTGTTCGGCGTCCGCAACATGCCCTTCTTCTTCCTATTCTGCCATTTTATCTATTTCTCAGACTTGCTTGTAGTAATGAAATAGTATCAGATTGTATCACTTCTTAGATGCTCATGAGAGTTGACTCTAGGTGTTGCGGCTGTGTTTAGATATTTTTGCCATTTTTATTGTTTTGAAATGCTAAAAAGCGGAAACTGTTATGAAATATCGGATAATTTGTGTATTAAATGGAAATCCATTATGTTATTCTCAGTAAATTGGAAAGCCTAGTATCACGATAGGCGCCATCACGACCAGTTTAGATTTGGGGTCGTGACACATTTTGAGTGATGCTTCATCTTGCAAATGTTATTTCACCTTGATACTTTACAGTGAATTCTTAAATGGTGGAAAGTACATGCTATGTCTTTGAGCCATGCAGTTGTATAGTTATCACAAACAAAACATACATTTTAATTGAACTTCTGCTAGCCTTTTCAGAAAAAAAATGTTATCTACTCAATAATTGAAGTAGATTCTCATGAAGGTTTTGTTACTTGTTCAGAATCTTGTTTTATTATTATGAGGTAGTTTTTTAACATTTGGAAATGCTGCAAGTTTTATCTGTCATTTTACACAACTATTGGTTCCATGGTCGATCAGATTTCTAGTAGATCCAGCAATTTACAGTTCATCTCAGGTTTGAAGGTATCTGTTGTTTTTTTTGTACTTGAGTAGATGGTTCAATACTATGAATTTTCTTAAAAGTGATCTTGTTTCATACTCAAATTTGCATTTTAACTACCTGCTTAGTGCTTGGGCATGCTATCTTTGTATTATTTCGCATTTAGATCCTTTTAAATTCTCTTTGGAAGAAGTGAAGGGTTTCCTTTTCTTACTTGAATGTGATTTAGTTTTAGACTCGAAATATATTTGGATTATCTGTTTAGTGCATGTTCTTTTCTTTGTATACCTGAAACATCTTAGGATATATTGTTTCTTTTCTTCAGGATATGGTTCACTGTATTGAGAGCAAGAAGAAACAATCATCTAAGGCTGAAGTCCGAAGTTCTTTGAGGCAAGAGGTAAGGAAACATAGATTTACATTGTGCCACGCGTCTAAACAGAAATGCTCACAAAAGAAAAAAAACAAATAGAGGTTGTCCATCTTTCAGCTTTGTCTGCACTAGCACCAGGCTATTTTCTGTTGCTGAAATCAATTCATATTAATTCCAACCTTTTATACATGGGTCCCACAATGTTCGTTTTACACTAGAATTTGGTGTGCAACTTTCTTAAGGAGTTTTAACGTTTACAAAAATGTTGATTAACTAAAGTATTTTAATATTCAAAATACATGAAAATTGAATACGACTTTCTTTATCCTAATTGTTTTTTGGTATTAGTATTACTTTGTGGGCGTTTGGACATAAGAATTGTAAAATTCCAAAAAAATAATCTAAATTTTTTTTATTGAAAACAGTAATTAAAAATTAGAGTTGTGCTTGAACATGAATATAATTTTGGGTTCTTTTTTATGTTTTGTGAGTAATCTGAGTGAATTTTGAAAACAATCTTTTTGGGGCTTTTTAAATTTTCGAAAATTACCAAAATTCATCTTCAAATGAAATTAGAAATTTTATGGTCAAACATTAATTTTGAAAAAAGGTGAAATTTTTTTTCGGAAAAAGTCAACATGCTTACCTACGTTATATCCACAATATTTTAAGTGATTAATGACTTTTAATTTATTATCCTTTGAATCACGAAATATACTAGTAAAATTTACGTTGTTATTCAGCTAGAAGATTGCTTCGCTAAATGAAAATATTTCCACGTTTTTGTGTGTCTAACTTTATGTAACGACCCGACCGGTCGTTTTGCTTTCTAAAACCCCGTGGGTCTAAATAAGACTTCTCGTACTTTCTTTTACTGATTTATGACTTTCGGGGATGGTTGGTTCGGGATTGGGAAGAGTTTGGGTTGGAATTGGAACACTTCATTCCTTAAGGTTGTCTTAAAAGGCCAAGTGTGACTTCGGTCAACATTTTGAGTAAACAACCTCGGAGTCGGGATTTTAAGGTTCCAATCGGTTCGTATGATGATTTCGGACTTGGGCGTATGCCCGGAATGTGTTTTGGATGACTCAGGAGCGTTTCGGCGCCAAATAGTGAAAATTGGGTTCTTTAAGTTTCTTAAGTTCTATAATTTTGGGTTAGAACGTGTTTTGATGATATCGAGGTCCAAATGGAATTCTGAGATCGGAAGTAGTCATGTAATGTCATTTACGACTTGCACACAATATTTGGTATCATTTCAAGTGGTATAGGTATGTTTCAGCGTGTTGGAAGTAGAGTTAAGAACTCAAAGTTCATAAGTTTGATTTAATTAGTTTTAGGGTGTAATTCTTAGTTTTGATTTTGTTTCGGGCATTCCGAAAGTTCAAGCAAATCCGTTTTACGATTTAGAACTTGTTGGTATGTTTGGACTGGGCCTCGGAGGCCACGAATGCCATTCAGACGCGCGAGGCGAGTCCAAGCTCAAAATGAGCTGCTGGTGCACCAGTTCTGGTGCGACCGCACCTGCGGTTGGCCAGCCACAGGTGCGAGACCGCAGAAGCGGTCGATTTATCGCAGGTGCGGCCCAATGAGAGGAGCCCAGGAACCGCAGATGCGGCTCATCTTCCGCATAAGGGAACCACAGATCGTAGATGCGGCCCGCAGTCAGCCCGACCAATTCCACAGGTGCGGACCTTCCCTCGCAGAAGCGAGACCGCAGATGCGATCCCCTAACCGTAGGTGCGGAAATCGCTGAAGGCAGTACCTTCATTTAATATGGGAAATGTGTCATTTTTTACATATTTCATTCATTTCTTGGGCGATTTGGGAGCTTCCAAAGAGGGGATTTCGACCTAACATTGTGAGGTAAGTTATTCTTACTTAATGTGAGTTTAATACTTGGTTTTTGGTAGATTAACACATAAGATTAGTGAAAATTATGGGTTTAGAGTATATCCTACGGTTTTGATAAAAATAGGATTTAGCCACGAAATTACTTATGGAATCTAGTAAAAATCATATATTATTGATCCTAAGGTTATGGGTAACAATTTTCCTTAAGAATTTTCGGACTCCGAGCATGTGGGCCCGGGGGTGAATTTTAGGAATCTTGCAAACTAGTGAGGGTAATCATTTAAATGGGGGAATTATGAAATTTTGAGAATAGATTGATTAGCTTATGTAATGTTTGGTTAGTTTCTAGTTGTTGGGCGACGAATTTGGAGGTTCGGGCGCATTCTTGAATCGGGAAGTAGGCGTGATACGAGTTAAGTCTCCTTTCTAACCTTGTAGAGGGAATTTGTCCCCATAGGTGAAGTAATTAATTATGTGTTGTTATTTGTGGGGGCTATGTATGCATGAGGTGACAAGACTCCGTGCGTAGCTACTATCATGCTTAAGTATGGGTAGCCTAGGACCCAAAAGGATGCTTACTTGTTATACTTGAAAGTTTATTGTAAATTTAATTTCTTTAGATCATATCTAATTGGTAAATAAATCCTAATAAATTGAACAATATCGTTTTCACCATTAAAGAGAAGTTGTCATTTCTTGATTTTCCTGCTTGATGTGATTAATCGTATTGACCACGTCGCATGTATGATCCGCGAGCGGGGTAATAGATACATCTATGGTTCTCGCCATTTGACCCTCCGGCAGTGCACGTTTTATTATTATGTTGGATCAGGTCGTACGCCCACGACACTACCTACGCATGCTATTTGCTTGGCACTACTGTGACTTGAATTTTTTAAAATGCCTTAGAATACAAATTGTAAACTAAAATGATAAGAATTTATGTAAATTTATATTTAGGGAAAAACTTGTTATTTCCTGTTATTTTATGCTATTTAGCCTTCATATTCATGCTTAGTCTCATGCTTAATATAGTGTTGGCCCTAGTAAGTGTCAAGTCGAACCCTCGTCACTACTTCTTTGAAGTTAGGCGGGGTACTTACTGGGTACATAATGTTTATGTACTCATGCTACACTTTTGTACTTAATCGCAGAGGTTCTGAGGCAGGTGCACCTAGATACTAGTCCAGAGCGCGTTCTTGATACTCGGACAGAGATTCCACGGTGAGCTTCTTCTTCTGATGCCGTTCAGCAGCGCGTTGGAATCTTTCTTTTGCTTAGACTGTGTATTCTATTTCAGGCAGTAGGGTAAACTTATTCTTTTGGTTCATTCTACTAGATGCCCTTATACTAGTGACACCAGTTCCGGGCACACACATTGGTAAACTATTCTTTTGGGGATGTAATTATTTAAACTTGACTTTTCTTGATCATTTCAATCAAATTTGCCGTTGTCATTTGCTATTTTCAATTGCTTAGTGATTTAAATTAAATCGATGGAAAGGTTTTTTATAAAATAAATGGGACTCACTAGGTGAATTGTGTTGGCTTGCCTAACATCGTTGTTGGGCTCCATCGCGACCTAGAGTAGCATTTGGGTCATGACAACATGGTATCAGAGCTCTAGGTTCACGTAGGTCTCACATATAATGGGCAAACCTAATACAGTCTTGTGGATCCGGTACGGAGAAGTCTGTATTTATATTTGGGAGGCTATAGGGTGTTAGGAAATTTCTATTTATTCATCTTCTATCGTGCAGTTGATGGCATATTATATTTCACTCTTCTATTCTCTCACAGATGGTGAGGACGCGTAGGACTGATATTCCAAACCCAGGAGGAGTCGCTCCTCTCGTTGCTAGAGGCTGAGACAGAGGCCGGGGGATGACACCAGTCCAAGGTAGAGGACGAGGACGTCCCACGGCCGTATGATACAGTTCATGGATACCATGACTCAGACTGGTTTATTTCCAGCGGACCTGGCCACATCTCAGGCGGGAAGGGGAGCAAAGACCCCTACTGCCCAGGCCCCAGGAAATGCAGCTACAGTTTATTAGACTCTGGGTACACTACGCGCGGGTGGGGCTCAACCAGTTGTAGCAGTAGCACCGGATCCCAAACCAGCTGTGCACGGTGATCCGCAGAAGTTATTAGAAAGATCGACTAGACTACACCCTTCTGTCTTCGGGGGCGAGCATCATGAGGATGCTCAGAATTTCATTGATAGGTGCAGGGACAAACTGCACAATATGAGGATACTAGAGTCTCATGGGGTTGACTTCACCACTTTTCAGCTGGAGGGCAAGGCCCGTAGGTGGTGGCAGTCATATATTCTTGGCGGACCAGGGGGGTCTCCCCTTATCAATTGGGAGCAGATCACACAGCCTTTTCTGGATAGGTATATTCCACCCTCCGAGAGGAAAGAGTTGCGGTACTAGTTTGAGCAGCTTGAGCAGGATCAAATGTCGGTGACTGACTATGAGGCAAGGATTTCTGAGTTGTCTCGTCATGAACTTATGATACTTCCTACTAACACAGAGAGAGTGCGGAGGTTTGTAGCAGGGTTGCACTCTGGTATTAGGGCCAACATGGCCCGAGAGATGGAGATGGGGACTCCTTATCAGCTAGTAGTGGAGATCGCTCGCTGGATTGAGGGCTACGGTCTGAGGAGTAGAGAGCAGGGACAGCAGGATAAAAGGACTCGATTTTCTGGAGATTTTAGGGGTGCTCCGGCTAAGGGGAGAGGTCAGTTTGGGAGGGGCCAGCCCAGCAGGCCCCCATATTCAGCACCACAACCACTTCTCTGAGGTGCTCCTATATTGAGGCCTTATTTCGGTGTGATGACGGAGAGCCCTTATAGCCCACCAGCTATTCTGGGTTCCTCTGGCGGGTATTCTGGCCATCAGGGTTCATCCAGCACCTATTTCAGTGTCATTCCAGAGAATTCATATCGTCCCCCATCCATTCAGGGTTCCTCCGATGGGTATTTCGACCACCAGGGCCTATCTTCAGGGCAGTAGTCTACGCTGCCGAGAGGTTGTTATGAGTGTGGGGATCTAGGCCATATGAGGAGGACTTGCCGTAGGCTCTGGGGAAAGGCGGTACATCAGAGTCCTCAGCCTATGATTACAGCATCAGTAGTCCGGCCACCCAGAGGTGGAGGACAGATGGGTAGGGGTCGTCCTAGAGGTGGAGGCCAGACAGGGGGAGTTCAGCCAGCTACGGTTCAGTCAGGTGGAGGCCAGCAAGCTGGCGTTCTACCAGATTCTATGATTTTCTGGCCAGACCAGATGCATTGGCCTGAGAAGTCATTATCACATGTATTATCTCCATCTGCAGTAGGGAGGCTTCAAAATTATTTGATCTAGGGTCTACCTATTCATATGTATCATCCATGTTTGCTCATTTCCTGGATATTACTCGTGAGTCTTTGGGTACTCTTGTTTATGTGTTCACTCCTGTGTGTGATTATGTGGTTGTGGATCGGATCTATCGGTCCTGTGTGGTCGCATTCTGTGGGTTCGAGAACAGAGCGGACCTCTTGTTACTTGATATGACTGATTTTGAGGTCATCCTGGGCATGGACTAGTTATCTCCTTATTATGCCTTCCTAGATGTCCATGCCAAGACTGTTACTTTAGCCATGCCCGAGTTGCCGAGATTGGAGTAGAGAGGTTTCTCAATTAGTGTAGCTAGTCGGGTCGTTTCTTTCCTGACGGCTCGACGTATGGTCGAGAAGGGTTGTTTTGCTTATATGGCTTATTGATGCGAGGCTAGAATTCATGGTTTAACATGTTATATGCCCTACATTTTATGTGCGTTAATGATAAAAATACACTTTTATGTGCATAATAGAGTCTATTTCATGTGTAGGTGAATTGGTGATGGAAACCGGGCTAAATGGATGCAAATACATCGAAAATACGCTCAAGAGGTGAGGAGGAGTGCACCGGGCTATAGCCGGGCGCTAGAGCCCAAACGCCTGACCCTGCCTGGCGTTAGCCAGGCGTTAGAGCTTAAACGCCTGACCCTGTCTGGCATTAGCCAGGCGTTAGAGCTGAAACGCCAGCCTTAGCCTGGAGTTAGCCAGGCGCCAGGGCCCAAACGCCAGGCCCCTGTTCCGGCTAAATTCGAGTTTTTGAAGAGTTTAATTGTCTCCCGGTTGGAATAAAAGTATCCGACACGTTTAGAGTTTATCCCAAACATATAAATAGACCCCAAAAACACAACTTGAAGGGGATTCGAGGAGTGGAAATCATCAAAGTGAAGAAAAACCTGTGGATTACTACTCAGCAAAGCAAAAACATTGATTTTTATCTCCTTAGTTCATTACTCTGTAATTCAATTATGCAAGTTATTTTAGATTTGATATTTATGAATATGAGTAGCTAACTTTCTTAATCTAGGGTTTTGGTG
>ML312621.1:0-41546 GCA_005239505.1 Nicotiana paniculata
ATTTCCCCAACAAAGCTCTGTTGAATACCCTAAGATCTTTTACACCAAGTCCACCCCACTTCTGTGGCGAGGTGACTGTCTGCCAATTCACTAGGTGATACTTTCTAGTTCCATCCGCCGCATCCCAAAGAAAATTCCTTTGAAGCCGCTCCAGTTTTTCTGTGATGCTCACAAGAGCTTGCAATAGGGACACGTAATAGGTGGGCATACTCGATAAAGTGCTTTTGATAAGCACTTCCTTACCGCCTTTTGACAAGTACCGTTTCTGCCAGCCTGCCAATCTTTTTTCAACCCTTTCGATCACTGGATTCCAAACTGTAGTATCCTTATGCGAAGCGCCCAATGGGAGACCCAGGTAAGTAGTGGGTAGGGAGCCCACCTTGCATCTGAGAACATAAGACAAAGCATCAATATTAGCAACCTCACCCACCGAAAAAATCTCACACTTGCCGAGGTTGATTTTGAGACCTGATACTATCTGAAAGATAGTAACCACTGTAGGACCTGCTTTAAGTAGGTCAACTGATCCATATCGGCATCACAGAAAATCAGGGTGTCATCCGCAAAAAGCAAATGAGAGACTCTTCGGGCACAGGGCCCCCCGATTGGAGCTGAGAATCCTCTCAAGAAGCCTCCGTCCGCCGCACGATCCATCATTTTACTCAGAGCATCCATCAGTAGAATGAATAGCATGGGGGATAGGGGGTCACCCTGGAGCTGCCAAAGAAACCATATGGGCTACCATTAACCAGGACAAAATCTGACTGAGGAAATGCAGGAAATGCAGAACTTGATCCATCCCCTCCATCTTACCCCAAACCCCATCCGCATCATAATGAAATCCAGGAACTCCCAATTGACATGGTCGAAAGCCTTCTCAAGGTCCAACTTGCTAGTAAGCCGGGATCTCTAATTTTCCTTCTGGAGTCTACCTTCCACAAATGCATTCTGGGAGGATGAAACAGACACGTCAAGAACCTTGTCTGTTGGAAAGCATTTTAGAACTAATCTTGTAAATGCTCCCCACGAGACTAATAGGCCTGTAGTCTTTGATACAAGGTGCACCTTCTTTCTTAGGCACAATAGTAATAAAAGAAGCATTGATACTTCTCTCGAAAACACCATTCGCATGGAAGTATTCAATGGCTTCCATCAACTCCCCCTTGATGGTGTCACAACAGAGCTGGAAGAAGGCCAAGGAGAAACCATCAGGGCCCGAGGCCTTATCACCAGCACAACTCGACACAGCCTCGTGCACTTCCTCCTCCTCGAAAGCCCTTTCTAGCCACTCACTGTCTCCTTCCCTTCCCCTATGTTGTTGAACTCTATTCCCCCCAAAGTCGGCCTCCAACTAACTTCCTCTTTATATAAGTTCTCATAAAACCCCACTATCGCCCCTTTTCCCTCAATTCTCACCCCATCCACAACTAAGGACTCTATGAAGTTTCTCCTTCGATTTGCAACCGCCACCCTGTGGAAAAATTTGGTATTCGAATCCCCTTCCTTTAACCATAGGGCCCTCGATTTTTGCCGCCAACTAGTCTCCTGAACTATTGCGAACTCGACTATTTCCGTCTTAACCTCCCCCAATCTCTCTTTCTCAGATTCATCTAACTCCCTCGCCCCTTCCTCTCTCTCTAGTTCCCCCAATTCATGCCTAATAATATCTCCCTTGAGCAATTTAAGTTTCTTCGAAAGACGGAATGAAGGTGTCCCTGATACCCCGTAGCTTTTCCACCATTCTTTCACCTTGTCACCAAATCATGGCACCTTCAACCACATGTTCTCGAAACAGAAGGGAGCACGCACCCCTTTCCCTCTGCATCCATCTAGCAAGATAGGCAAATGATCCGAAGTCAGCCTAGGTAAAGGAATCTGCAGCACATTCGGCACCATCTCATCCCAAGAGGGCGATATCAGAAATCTATCAAGTCTAGACCTTGAGTTGGAATCCTCCACCCTGGCCCAAGTAAATCTTTCCCCTGACAGAGGAAGATCAATGAGAAAATGATCATTGATGAAGTCAGAAAACTCCTCCATGGCCCTTGAAATCAGACTACACCCTAATCTCTCCTCCGGGAATCTAATAGTGTTAAAGTCTCCCCCTAGAACCCATGGGATGTCCCATTCTCCCATCATATTGGCCAGTTCCTCCCAGAAAAACACCTTGGACCCTTCTCCTACCGGTCCGTACACTCCCCCAAATCCCCACTCACCCCACTCACTCTATCTTTGACAAGAGCTGCTAAAGAAAAAACTCCCTTCTTAATCTCTTTTACCTCCAAGCTTCTATCATCTTACATTAGAAGAATGCTCCCGGCACTTCCCACTGCTGGAACCTAGTCATATTTTACCCAACTACCTCCCCAGACACCCCTCACAATCACATCCGACAAAACTTCCATTTTTGTCTCCTGAAAATAAACTAGGTTAGCACCCCACTCTCTAACTCCGACTTTGATGATGACCCTTTTGTTTGGGTCATTCATCCCCCTCACATTCCAGGTAAGAATTTTAACTTCCATAAGTAACAATATCCCCATTCTCCCCACCCCCTCTAGCCGAGCTCCCTTTCTCCTTGTCATACACCCGGCCCCTTCTCTGGTACACCACTACATCCCCTAAATTATTTTGCTTAACACCTTGACCCAACTCCCTCCCTGCACCATCATAAAAAGATTGATGTTCAATCTCCCTCAACAGTTCTAACACCCTATCTTCCTTCCCTTCAAAAGAAACACCTAGAAACTTCCCAAAGTTTAATAGTTTATCCTCCATCCAGAAAGACATGTCCCCTCCAATTCGTGACGAAATTGGACAGACGTCTTCTATATGTACCCTTTCCTTGCTCCTACCGGAGGAATACAAGACCATAGCATTGCTAGCAATAGGAACTTTAGGTGCCAAAAGGATCTCACCATTTCCTTGAGGGGTATCAACCTCTGAAATTAGCACCCCGCTGCTATAGGAATGACCAGAAGCACATGGAACCATTGGCGACATCTTAACTGATAATACTGGTCCGACACTAACATCAGCTGGGGCGTGCTCAATAATCTTCCCAGAAGAAGAGGAGGCTTGAAGTGTAGCCTCAACACAACTAAGCCCAGGAGCAGATGAGGGGGCGATGGAGCTGGGTCCATCAGAGGTGGGAGGCCGTGGAATAACAACACCATCTATAGCCGGTGTTGCCCCTGAAGCAGCGGCCATCGAAGAGGGGCGCAGGTCACTAGAGCTCGGTGAAGAAATGCCCCCGAGTGAAGCACCATTGACAGAAGAAGGAAGAACAACTGTTCCCATATGCTTAGGAGCCTTATCAGACGCAACCTGATTGCGTCTTTGATATAATCTGGGCACGTTAGGATCAATTCTAATAGAAATGGGAAAAGTTGCTGGGCACATGTGAGGAGGCCCATGCCTATACTTGCTGAAGTCTTGCCTGGCCCTAATATAATTAGAAGAAGACCGTCCCATTCTGCCTTTCCAGCCTGCATCACTGACCCATTCACGTCTTTTCCTCCTATTGAAATTTTGTCTTCTTCTCCCAAAGTCAAACCTCCCGTCTCTTCTTGATCTAACATCTGATTCCGGCTTAGTCCACTGATCCGGTAAGCCCTCCCCTCCCCTCCCCTCAGAGACTGATTTCCCCTCCCCTCTCTTCTATTTGATCTTCCCTTTTCTTCCGCCACTATCTCAGGCATAAGATAGGGCGAAATTCAGGGCTCAACCAAACCCTATAACTCAAGTGGCCATCTTCCACCGCAGTGGAGACAGGGATTCTGCCCCCTTTCCTCACCACAATCCGCACTCGCGATAGATCGTGTAAGCTGCAAGCAACATCAATAAACCCCTCACAGATTTCCCCAATCTTCTTGAATAAGTCAAGACACCAAAGATGCACCGGGAGACCCACCATGTTTAACACCAATGATTCGCCGGTGAAACGAGGGTCTAGACATCCACGTGCTCCACCCATATGTCTAGCTTTAAGAAGTTCCCATCGAACCACCTGTTTCCTCTGACAAGAATTTCTGAAGCTTGAGACTCGTCGACAACACGAAAAAGGTATTGTGTGTCCCCCAATTGCGATATGTTCAGCCCGTCCTTGATGTTCCATGCCTCTGCTGCCCAGTTCCTAACAGCCTCTGGA
Organism: Nicotiana paniculata; assembly: GCA_005239505.1. Classification (NCBI taxonomy): domain Eukaryota; kingdom Viridiplantae; phylum Streptophyta; class Magnoliopsida; order Solanales; family Solanaceae; genus Nicotiana; species Nicotiana paniculata. Next base: position 4,151 of record ML312621.1, read on the forward strand.
GAGCCAACCCATTTGGAGAAAGACCCAATCAGACAAGATTTCAAGAAGACCTTGCGACTGAGAGTGTGCTCCTCAGACAGCGAGAAGTGCGGCTCCTGCCCTACGTCAAGCTTTCGATGGCATCTTCCCCCAAGTTCTAGGGCAGGCCAAGAAGCAGCTTTGATGAAAGACATGTTTTCCAGCTTTCTAGATTCTAGAGAGAAGTAAGAGTTTCTCTCGGTAGAATCCATCATATACAAGGTGCGGCTGTCCCAAAAAAAGAGGAGGTGAGATCTGGCCGGAAAAACCTCAATGGTTGGAAAGATCAGTTGTCACAACGGGTGAAAACAGAATATAGGAGGTGAAGAAAGTTTTCTGGTACTGATCAACAGAAACAGACATTGGAATCTGGTGTTTAATGGCCAGAAAAAGAAAAAGTCGTCGGATTTTGGTGAAACTGGGACGGGAAGGCTCGGAAAAGCCTCGAGAACAGGCTGTCTGAAGAAAAAAGTTTGAAAAAGTCGCCAGAAAATGCCACATGCGCCGGCGCGTGGCTGGATCTCGCCGGAAAATCCGGCGCGTTGACTGCGTGTGAGGGCGCGTGAGAACTCCGGTGCCGGCGGTCTTCACTGGGGTGTGGTCGCGGGGAGCTTGGCTCTTGGCGGGGGTGGTGGAATCTTAGGAAGAAGAATAGAGAAGGATCTCGGGAAGCGTGCCTGGGAGCATTTTTACCTATCCATTCTTAAGATAGACGGAGCGTATTATTTCACAGTACTTTTCAGTTATATGTGTACTCTTTAACTTTACCTCAAGACATGATATGATCCTCTGTTGTTAAATTCTTCAACTTCCTTTCTCTTATATTTTCTCAGCCTCTCTCATTTAGTAAAAGTGCATTTCAATTCTGTTTCATGGATAGGCTGTTTCCAATATTCTGTGCTGTTGACCTCCTTGTCGCATTGTACTTATTTGTACTCCAACTTTTTTCTCGCATTTCCGATTGAAAATTAAATAAGGGGCTTAAGTCAACCTGTATCCGAGCCTGTCGGTGACCTGGGTGGATTGAATGCCTATAAAGGATATATTCCCCCTGTCAGAATTTGTTTGACACTGTTTCCTTTTTGTCCGCCTCAAAATGATTGGTATTTTTCTAGGTTATAAAAAAAGAAACAAGTGATTGTTATTTTTCTATATCTAGAAATTAGTTAAGTTTTACATTCCCATTTTGTCGTTGACGTGACTTGTTGTACATCCCGCTACTTAAAATACAAATTATTTTGTTATGATGGGACTTCCTGTACTAAATGAGAAAACCAAATTATTTGGTATAATGGACATTTGGTATTTTATGCACAACTATGCTATGTCTTAAATGGAGTGCCGTGTGTCCGTATCCAGTTAAACTGTTCGAAACAAGTGAGATAGATGGAGTGTTTCTTGAACGTTATAGTTTGGTCTTTCCCTGAGATCTTTCGGCTGCATTTTTGGTGTCTTTTCTGTGCCCTCTGTTTTTCTATACAGTCAAGAATTGTTTTGCAGCTTAAATGATAGCGTAGCTTTGCAAGGCAGGGGCCAAAAAATCAGGTCTAGAAGGAAAAGATCACTAGACTGAGATACGAATTAAAGCCCATGCATGACTCTACATCCTTGCAGCTCTCTGTATCGGATATTTTGAATTAAAAGATCCAAGACGATCAAATGTTGTCATCATGCATGTAGATAGTTTTTGTGCATTTTGAGACCCCTGACTCTTGTGTTTTGCTTCTTTTCTATACTCTGTTCAGGGTGGCTTTGCCATGCGGCAGTATATTTCAGAACTTATGCCATTAATCGTTGAAGCTCTACTGGATGGGGCAGCTGCCACCAAACGTGAAGTGGCCGTTTCAACACTTGGTCAAGTTGTACAGAGTACAGGGTATGTGGTTTCTTCAGCCTTGGATCTCATTATTCCTTTGCGATCAGTCTTTGGCTTACTATTTCTTTTGTTTCCTAGAAAATTTGTGATGGGGGCTTATTTCTAATATTTTTGTGCCACATACGTACTTTTTCTATCATTTGGACTTGGGCGTGCTATCTATGATTTTCAAACTTCCATTATTTTTTGCTGGTATTTTGCACCACATCGTTTATTCGTGGTTCCGGTGCACTACTATAGTTTTTGATTATTAAAAAATTTTGCCTGAAAATTTTGTTATTTGTAATGTTCGTAGATATGTCATAACTCCATACAATGAGTATCCTCAGTTGCTTGGGTTACTCTTGAAACTGCTCAATGGTGAACTGGCTTGGTCAACCAGAAGAGAGGTTTTGAAGGTAACTGCAATCGCTGTTGTCCGATATTGTGTTTTCCCTAGGATTAGGCAGTACGTAAGTTCATGAGGATGAATTTTGCAGGTTCTTGGCATCATGGGTGCATTAGATCCCCATGTGCACAAGCGCAATCAGCAAAGCTTACCCGGATCCCATGGTGAAGTTACCCGGGTGACTGGTGATCCTGGTCAACATATAAGATCAATGGATGAATTGCCTATGGATCTCTGGCCCTCCTTTGCAACATCTGAAGATTATTATTCCACAGTGAGACTTAAACCTGAAACTTATTGTGTTCATTTTTATCTTGTCTAACTGGAATCTACTGCTGCAGGTTGCTATCAACTCACTCATGCGGATACTCAGGGATCCATCTCTGTCAAGTTACCACCAGAAAGTGGTGGGATCTCTTATGTTTATTTTCAAGGTCTGGAGACTCAGTTGGGCATCTTGTTTCTCATTGTTTAACAACTCTTTCTTAAGCAGGATTATTATATTACTATCCTGCTTTGTTACTTTCTACTTTTCGCACTGTTAGTTCTGGGACTTATTTGTTTTTGTCTTCTCACTTTTGCATGTACAGTCCATGGGCCTCGGCTGTGTCCCTTATTTGCCTAAGGTTAGTTTACTAGCTCACATAAATTGCAATAAGGACAGATACGGGAATTGTTGCTCTCATTCCATTGTAGCCTTACTTCTAATTTGGCTGGAAATTAAAGTTTGAAATGTGAGTTCATCAAATGTGGTTCTTTGAGGGTTCGCGAACAGTTTCCACTCCCGGCAGACACTGCGAAAAGGTGAAAGAGATAATGAATCTGAGCTGAATAAATATAACTCAAACCGTTACGGCATTACTCTTTGATTACCGAAAGAGAGGTCAAATCTTTACTATCAAACATGTTAAAGTAGGAACCAGCTAGCGATACTGGGCAAGTTGAAAACTTAAGTAGAATATACTGAAATTTTAGTGGTGGTAATTCGTATATTCTTTTTCTAAACATTTGTTACGGAGCGGTTTTGCAGAGATGCTCAAAATTATGACTCTTTCTTTTATTTTTTCTGTAGGTTTTGCCTGATCTCTTTCACATTGTACGAACATGCGAGGATGGTCTTAAAGAATTTATAACATGGAAGCTTGGAACCTTGGTATCTATTGTCCGCCAGGTAATATTTTCGTTTTAATAATATTATCTGTCTTGTCATTCTTTTGGATTTGTAATTTTCTTCAGATCTTTTAAATGATTTTGTGTTTGTAGCACATCCGTAAGTATCTGCCAGAGTTGCTCTCTCTGATATCAGAAATATGGTCATCCTTCAGCTTGCCTGTTGCTAACAGACCTGTTCACATTGCTCCAGTAAGACCTTTTGAATTTCAGTTGGTATTGAAATACCACACATACTTTCCGTGTGGGGCATTTTAGAACAGATACTTTGGTTAATGATCTTACCGGTCATTTTCTTTTCTGATTTTAGATTCTGCATCTCGTGGAGCAACTTTGCTTGGCTCTCAACGATGAATTCAGAAAGTACCTTGCTGATATACTTCCCTGCTGTATTCAAGTTCTTACTGATGCAGAGAGGTTTAGTGACTACACATATGTTATTCCTATTCTCCACACGCTTGAAGTTTTTGGTGGTCAGTCTTCCTTTGTTTTCTCTGCTCCACGTCTTGGTTTGTATCACTTTGATGTTGAGGTATCTACTGGTCTCATCTTACTTTGCAGGGACATTAGATGAGCATATGCATCTGCTTCTTCCTGCACTTATTCGGTTGTTTAAATTGGATGCTTCAGTAGAAGTAAGACGCGGTGCAATCAAAACTCTCACAAGATTGATACCTCGTGTGCAGGTTGGTCTAAAAGGGAGTCCTTCCAAGTTCATTTTTTCCATTTGATGGTATATTTTCCTTACCTCTTTTCTTCTCTTCATTTCCATTTTGCAGGTCACTGGACACATATCTTCTCTTGTGCATCACTTGAAGCTTGTCTTGGACGGGTCTGATTTTTTTTCCCTCACATTAATCACCAAGGATATATGAGACTTATTCTCTCAAGAAATAGATAACAAATGAAATGACAAAGATTTACTGTTCTAAGTTGTTCTGATGTTGACTCTAGTGGGTACACTCTCAGATATCAAATCCTGATCCATCTCTATCTATGGACTCACTTGTGTTAAAAACCACCTGCTATTTTAATTTATTACTTTGGAGTATATATATTAGTTTTAACTGCTTTTTCTTTTTTACTGAAGGTCATCAAGTAATTTTTGGCTCAACTCAGAATTCTGAGTGGCTACTCATTTTATTAGTGTTTCATTTTTAGTCATGCTACAACGTTCTGTCAAAAATATAGTTATCTTTCCTTTTCATGCCAATTTTTACCTTATTCTTCATGAACAATTGCTGGATGATTCTATTACTGGTCTTTTATATAGTTCACTAATTTTATCTTCTTGTTTTTGACCTTATCACTCAAATTGTGTTTTAATTCTGAGGCAGACTGGATTGTGCAAGTTCTTACCTGATAAAAGCTTTGTACTATGTGATCTCTGTGATACTTTCTTTAAGTTTGTGTCGACAAATTGTGGGTGCCCCTTCCATTTACAGGAACAAAGAAGAGCTCAGGAAGGATGCTGTTGATGCACTTTGTTGTCTTGCTCATGCTCTTGGAGAGGACTTCACCATTTTTATTCCTTCTATTCACAAGCTTATGATTAAACATAGGCTGCAGGTCTGAGTTAGTCTTTTTTTCCCTATCATCACTAGCATCCCAACATTATAAAGGTTTATACTGCTGAGGAATTTGTTCTTGATACAATAAGTATTTCATATACAGCACAAGGAATTTGAAGAAATCCGAGGACGACTGGAAAAACGTGAGCCACTGATTTTGGGGAGCACCGCAGCTCAGAGATTAAATCGGCGGTTCCCGGTTGAGGTCATCAGTGATCCTTTGAGTGATGGAGAGAATGACCACTACGAGGTTGGGACGGACATGCATAAGCAGCTTAAAAGCCATCAGGTAGTTTGTCTTCTTTGTTTGTGAGGGACTGGAACTTAAGTTTCTTGTACTTACTGGTAGGGATGACATCCTTTCTGACTGCTTTAAGAGTTTGAGCACCCATAACTATAACAGCACCTTCTCCCTCTACCAAACAAAAGAAACGAAATGCCGCTTCCCTTCCCCACAGGAGGGACAGAGTCCTACTTATTTATTTATATGCTTTGCTAGTTATTTATATGCTTTGCTATAAGTTGCAGACTCCTGACAGCATGGAGTTGTCTGGCAAGGTGATAGTATGCGCCTTTCTGTCTGCACTTTGCTGTCCAGGTCTAAATCTAATTCTGAGTGAGCTTAGAATATGCTTTGCTGTCTTGAGATATTTACAGTATGGTTGATTTCATGAATGGAAACAAAGGGTGAAGGAACAAGGAAATTTTGATCACTTCCACTAGGTAGATAATTCATTAGTTTTTTAGGTACCATTGTAAGGGAAGCAGGTACCATTGTAAGGGAAGCAGATATATATTCCCTCTTGTATGTCCAATTTAGAAAGGGCTGAAAACGCTGACATGGAGGTTATGACACTCATTTACTTCCTCTCTTTTCTTTCTTTTTTCTTGTTGGAAAAAAGTTACTTCCCTATTTTACTTACCAAAGAAGGGAGATATAATCTTTTTGTGAGAAAGCACGAGAGAAAAATCTATTTATTAACAATGATAAAATGAGCCCTATATATAATATATGTTCTACTCCTATTACATATGGGACTAGGATATATTCTACTCCTACTACATATGGGACTAGGACATATTCTACACATAACTATCTAACGCTCCTCCTCAAGCCGGTGCATACAAATCATATGTACCGAGCTTGTTACATATGTAACTAATACGAGTACCAGTGTACCAGTGAGAGACTTGGTAAAAATATCAACAAGTTGATCATTCGACATACTAGGCCACTAGACTCCCCTGAGCAACAAAACAAGCTATTGTAGCTCGTTGGAACCCTTGTTGTGGTGGCGCATGGAGGCACATGAGGGACTTTCTGCCGGAGCGATTGACTGGGGTTTTGTTGCCTGAATTCTCCAAACAAGATGGTAGTGTTGGTTTTCGCACAACACTTACCGATGAGGAGATAACGCACGGTGACTGACTTTTTTATTCTGATGGGACTGGGATTTCTGGGGTTTGGTTGCACAAGGGTTTCAGATCTGATGGTGGTACTGGTATATGCACAGTACCACTGTAGCAATGATGAACCCTGGGAACATGACGAAGTTGCTGGAAAATTGCATGGCGATGAGATCTTTCTTCCAGGATGTCGCTAGAATGACGCACAACGATAATTTTCTGACTGAAACTCTGATACCATGTGAGAAAGCACGGGAGAAAAATCTATTTATTAACAATGATAAAATGAGCCCTATATATAATACATATTCTACTCCTATTACATATGAGACTAGGACATATTCTACTCCTACTACATATGGGACTAGGACATATTCTACACATAACTATCTAACACTTTTCTTATATAATAGAAAAATAAAAGGGATTCTGTATGTATCAAGTTAGGTGGGGGCTGCCTTCAATCCATTTTTGGAGTCAAATCCCTTGCCCATCATTGCACCTCCCTTTCTTAATGTAGGAAACATGATGTTAGATATGAAGTTAGTGCCTGTATTTTGAGTTGTAGCAGGGATTGTTGTATTTCTATTTTTACGTCTGCCTTATTTTATTTCATTTATTTGTTTGCTTTTTTGCTTTTCTTCAAAAGTCCCATGATGTTTTGTCAGGTATTTTGACTCTAGATTACGTTTATGTAGGTTAATGATGGCAGATTGCGTACCGCCGGTGAGGCTTCTCAACGAAGCACTAAAGAGGATTGGGCAGAGTGGATGAGGCATTTCAGCATTGAACTTCTGAAAGAATCACCTAGTCCAGCATTGCGAACTTGTGCAAGACTCGCTCAACTGCAGGTAGTGTCCTCTTCAACCTTCCTCATTGTTGTTCAAGGAGAAGAAAAAGAAACAAAAGTTAAAAGAGTTTCAAGCAAAGAGGAAGTGCTAGAAATATACAGGGGTTTCTGGTTGTGTTCCTCTTTTCTAATGATGAACTTTTGCAGCCTTTTGTTGGGCGAGAGTTGTTTGCTGCAGGTTTTGTTAGCTGCTGGTCACAACTTAATGAAGCTAGTCAAAGGCAGCTAGTACGTAGTCTAGAAATGGCGTTTTCTTCTCCAAATATCCCTCCTGAAATTCTTGCTACACTTCTGAACTTGGTTAGTTTTTCATTCTTTCAAGTGGAGCATGTTCTTCGATTTTGAAGCAAAACTATTGATCCATTGGTGTTTACGTGAAATGACGTTAATACGAAATTTGAGCTCCAAAAAGAGGCATATACATGTTTGTTCATCATCTATGGTTAGGAGAATCAACGTATGTATAAAAGTTGTTGCTGTTTCATATTCTTGCACTGGCTTAGTGCAAATATTTATATAATATATTATTTATCCATAAAAAAAAAAAGAATCTCCAGAGTCCAGAAGAATTACCTTAACAAGATATTCCCTCCAATTTTCCTGTGATAGACATGCCCCTAGGGAAAGCAGAAGTGCTCAGAGCTGTACAGCCACACTTTAAATTATAACGGTAGTAGTATTATCTGTGTCTTTGAGTTATTGGATGTTGATTTTTTAGATTGGGGGTTGGGACAATATCATAATTTAACTATAAGGTGGGGGAGGGATGGGGGGCAACGACTAGATAATTATTTCAAATAATCACCAGGATTGTACTGTTGTGTTACCGAATGCATTGGAAAATTTCTGTTTGTTTGTTTTCGCAGTACTAGTGTTGATGAAGGAGTAACCTGAGCTCGAAAAAATTCGTGTTTGTGTGAAGAACTTGATATGGGATCATATTCGTTTGCCTCTTTTAGGGTCTTATATGTTAGAAGTATGTTTGGTTGGGATCCGAGAGGACATTTACTTGCAAGTTGGAAAGGTTCATACTTATTTAAGAAAAGAAGTTGATGGTTCGTGGAGGCTGTTTGGGCAAAGAGTGCACTTGGTGCAAAATACACCTATTTTTGACATATCTTAGTTTATGATACCAGTTCCTCCATGCCAAGTACTAAGCTTTTTGTGCATTATAACTTGTGGAAGGGATGATGCAGTATGATAATAAATGATCTTCTAATGAAATGACTGAAGAGTCTAGACTATGGAGTCATGTGTGCATCGTCAAATGATATGGAACTGTTTCTGAAATATTTTCAAAACTGTCATACTTTTTACTTGGGTGACTGGCTAGATTTTTTTTGAAATGATTGGCTCAATTATATGAAAGAACTGTGTATTGAGACAGTAATCTGCCATATATAAAGCAGTAATCTGTAATTTTTATGTAGTTTGGCTAATTGTTCTTTGCAGGCGGAGTTTATGGAACACGATGAGAGACCCCTTCCTATAGATATCCGTCTGCTTGGTGCTCTTGCGGAGAAGGTGGGTATATTTCAAATTATGCAGTTGATTGATCTATACCATCTGTTGTTACTAGTAAAATAGTTGTATCGATAATGAGCTCTTCCTCTCAGTGTCGAGCATTTGCAAAGGCCCTACACTACAAGGAAATGGAATTTGAAGGTGCACTATCAAATAGGAGGGATGCAAATCCTGTTGCTGTAGTTGAAGCTCTAATCCATATAAATAATCAATTACATCAACATGAGGTCTTGATTTCTTAGTTGCTGGTTGCATCTTATTTATGTTTCACAGTGACTTTCTGGCGATTAAACTTTGTCATGCTTGTCATCTTCAGGCAGCTGTTGGAATATTAACATATGCTCAGCAGCATTTGGGGGTTCAATTGAAGGAGTCATGGTACTGTTATTCTGTTTAGTAGAGCCGTGTTCTTTTGTCCGGTTAATCTTAATTAGTCACTATAGTTTGCATAAGTTTTAAACGTGAAATGGTGGTCTCAAATGTATCTTTCCCTTCTCTGATGTCATTTCATTTGTCGTTTTTTCAAGGTATGAGAAATTGCAACGCTGGGATGATGCTCTTAAAGCATACACTGCTAAGGCGTCACAAGCTTCGAGTCCACATCTTGCTTTGGATGCTACTTTAGGTTTGCATTATTTGATCACTTACTGCATAATCTGATCTATGCCTTCTGCTTGCCCAATTATTGAACTTATTTGATCCAAGTGGTAAATCGTGCTATATCTGAGTTTTCTTTCAAAGAATATTGATCTTTACTTTTGAGATTCCTCAACTGAAAAAAGGTAAATTCGCAAGGAAAATGATTGACCCCCTCTAACTACCTAATGTAATACTTACATGGTTCTACGTGATAATCTCTTTCATGCTTTCAGGGGAGGCTGTTTTGTCACTTGTTCTTAAATTGCTTGGTGGCTTAAATAAATGCTAGTGTAGGCCCTTGGAATTTTGTTAAGTTGTAACATCAAGTTCGTGTTATGCTTCTGGTTATTGTTGGAACAGTGGAATATTATTTGTTACTGTATTATGTCCTCTTAATTTACTTGATGAAGATCTGTATCTTTTCTGTGTTTCCTTAAGGGCGTATGCGATGCCTTGCTGCTCTAGCTCGGTGGGAGGAGCTTAACAATCTTTGTAAGGAATACTGGACGCCAGCTGAGCCAGCAGCTCGACTGGAAATGGCACCAATGGTTTGTCAACTTATATGTAATTACTAAGAGTTTTTATTGTTTCGATAATCAGTAGTGAATGCATGTTTGGATTGGTTTAGGCTGCTAATGCTGCCTGGAACATGGGTGAGTGGGATCAGATGGCAGAGTATGTTTCTCGGCTTGATGATGGTGATGAAACCAAACTCCGAGTCTTGGGAAATACTGCTGCCAGTGGTGATGGAAGTAGTAATGGCACCTTTTTCAGGGCCGTTCTTCTAGTTCGGCGAGGGAAGGTAGTCTTTCATTTTCTCAGTCATTGATTTGCTTTGTGTTGTGACGTGCTCTGCTCAGGTGTGAGTAATGTTTGTACTTGTGTTCATTCTTCCATCAGTACGATGAAGCACGTGAATATGTTGAAAGAGCAAGGAAATGTTTGGCGACCGAGCTCGCTGCACTGGTATCTTTCTTCATCTCCTCATAGTCTCACTTTATAGTCATTTGGTGACGATTTTACTGCAAAAGTCTTGACAGTTCTCAGTTGATTTGTTTAGGTTCTTGAGAGCTATGAACGTGCTTACAGCAACATGGTCCGTGTTCAGCAGCTTTCTGAATTAGAAGAGGTGATATATATTGTTTTTACTTTTTAGTCTCTTTAATTGAGTTATTCCTGAATACTATACTTTTAATGATCCAATGATTTGTTTTCTTCTTTCTAATTAGGTAATTGAATACTGTACTCTTCCTATGGGAAACCCTGTTGCTGAAGGAAGAAGAGCTCTTGTTCGCAATATGTGGAATGAGCGCATAAAGGGTACAAAAAGAAATGTTGAGGTAATATCAAATTTCTCACAGTGGGTGAGAATTTTTTTGGATGTATATTCATGATCTTTTACATTTTCAATCTGAGCAGTGCTTAGGTGAGAGCTTTCATTATTCTCAAATTCATGGCATCTTACAGAAGCTCTTTATATGTCTGGTCTTTTTCCTGTCTTGATGTGATTCCATGTTCTGTCTCTCTCTCTCTCTAAGTTATAAGTTTGTCCGCTTTGGTGGATCTTTTGTCTGACATTCTTTCTCTGTTATCTGCAACATATTCTTATTTTTTGCAGGTTTGGCAAGGACTTTTAGCTGTGAGGGCACTTGTATTGCCTCCTACAGAAGACATTGAAACATGGATCAAGTTTGCATCACTTTGCCGGAAGAATGGCAGAATTAGCCAAGCTAGATCTACATTGGTTAAACTTTTACAGGTTTTTAATTTATCCCTATGGGTTGTGGACGGAAGTGTGCTTTATTTTGTGGCATATCTTTCTTGTTATTGCTCTATTTGTGCTGACTTTCTATGATTCTTTTTTGTCCTGCAGTTCGATCCAGAATCAACTCCTGCAACTGTGCGGTATCATGGCCCCCCTCAGGTGATGCGAGCATACTTAAAGTACCAATGGTCACTTGGCGAGGATCATAAGCGAAAGGAAGCCTTTGCTAGGTTGCAGGTATTGCATTTCAGAGATAAAGTTACAATCACATACCTGTCACAAGACATAAATATCATGATCTTACTTCGTGGTCTGTCTCATGTATTTAATTTTGATGTCGAAGGACCTTGCCATGGACCTCTCAAGAACAGCAGCTCTTCAACCAGTAATGCAGAATGGATTAGTTGCTTCTTCTGGTGTGCCACTTGTTGCTCGTGTATATCTCAGACTCGGCACTTGGAAGTGGGCACTTTCTCCTGGTTTGGATGATGATTCTATACAAGGTAAAGCATGAAGACACTCCACTCCCCTTCTAAAAAAGAAAATATAATAAGGCTTTCTTCTTGGTGGTGTGACATCTTAATGATGTCATATCTAACAATTGTTTTTTTGGATAATATTGTCTTTGTCAGAAATTCTTAGTGCATTTAGAAATGCTACTCATTGTGCAACGAAGTGGGGGAAGGCATGGCATACCTGGGCACTTTTCAATACCGCAGTGATGTCTCATTACACTCTGAGAGGTTTTGCAAATATTGCTTCACAGTTTGTTGTTGCTGCCGTAACTGGTTATTTTCACTCTATAGCATGCGGAGCACATGCGAAGGGTGTTGATGATAGTTTACAGGTAATTTGTGTATCTGCACTCTGCAGCTAATTTAATTCAGTTGTTCTTAGAAGACTACCTTGTGTGATGTTGAGGTGTCATTGGTCTGTCCTTGCTGCTAAATGTCCCTTTTTTAGCTTAGTGTTTTCTTAGCATTTTGTATCCTTGCAGTGACACAGTGTCCTTTTCTTGCTGGCTTCTTGCTATATTTTAAGCTCATGCATCTTTTGGACAAGTTCAGCTGAATCAACATGTTGTATTGAATTTAATTTTCACCACTGTATCATAGTTGCCTTGTTATCCAGCAAGCGTTCCTATTAGATTCACTAATGTTCACCATTGACTTTTCTGTTACATTATAGTTTTACTTTTCTAATGGTCGTGTTTCCGAGTTTCAGGATATTCTTCGTCTTCTTACTTTGTGGTTCAACCATGGAGCTACTTCGGATGTCCAAATGGCATTGCAGAAAGGATTCACACATGTTAACATCAACACATGGTTGGTTGTTTTACCTCAGATTATTGCACGGATACATTCAAATAACCATGCTGTCAGAGAACTGATACAATCCTTGCTAGTGCGAATTGGACAGAGTCATCCACAGGTATTTGCTAGATATTTTCCACATAGCAAAATTTTTGATTTTGCTATCTTATCATCACCGTTTTCCCCATGAAATATATATGCTTTTAATACCCACCCCCTACTTTATCCCTCTTAATTTGTCCTTTAACGCGTAATTGTGAATGGCTTGTGTACTAATTACTATTTTTGGGTTAATTTATTTGATATTTGACCTTGTTATAAGCTACTGGAAATAGACTAACTATTCTTTAACGGGAAGACCGGCTATGAAGGATCCATGGTTGAGCTACCATGGTCATTTGAAGTTATTCATGCAGCTTTATAAGAGTTATAAAGATAGATTATAAATGGAAATGATCTAAAACTTGGGACAGCATTCTCTTCACAGAAGAGCTGTACGAGCAATAACCTAGTTCCTATAAAAATCTGTGTATGCAAATGTAGTTAGGCCACACTATAATTAACGAGTGCGGTCTTATTAAATTGTAGAAGTGCTGGACATGCACATGCAAATGAATGAACGCTGAGAATACGTAGTATATCGGAATTAAACCTAATAATGTGAAAGCTTTGAAACAGTACCATTGCACTCAAGTTAGGAGCAAAGTATCATGGCATGTGCTTATAAGTTATTTTAGTGGCCAGACACAAAAGGACTTCATTTCTTTGTTCTGAGCCAGTGAGACTATAGTATATCTCTAACCTCTTGTGGTTACCTTTATATAATTCTTCTTAGTTGTCCAATTTTTAACGTATGTGCACCTTTTCTGCAGGCTCTTATGTATCCGCTTCTTGTGGCATGTAAGTCAATTAGCAATTTGCGCAGAGCTGCGGCTCAAGAAGTGGTTGATAAAGTTAGACAGCACAGCGGCGTACTCGTTGATCAGGTGATCTGGAACTGGTTTACTGTGATAGTTTGATGGTTTCTGTATGTATTGTTCTGACTTTTGGCATGATTTTGAAGGCCCAACTTGTCTCAAAGGAGCTTATCAGGGTTGCCATACTGTGGCATGAAATGTGGCATGAGGCACTGGAAGAGGCCAGCCGTTTATATTTTGGCGAACACAACATTGAGGGCATGCTGAAGGTGTTAGAGCCTCTGCATGAAATGCTTGAGGAAGGAGCAATGAGGAACAATACCACTGTAAAGGAGAAAGCATTCATCCAGGTGATTGCTCCTAACTAAAATGTGCTTATGTTCTCTCTATCGTGACAGACATACTTTAACAATGTTAGTAGATTCTCCCTGCCTTTCCATTTGCTTTTCCCTGTGTTTCGGTGAGTCTGCCGAAGCAATGATATTGGTTTGGCGAAGCTTGAGCCAGTTAAGGCTAGATTCTGTGTATGGCGTTTCCTTACTATTAATTATGTGTTAATTATTCTTGGACTTCATTAACTAACTGAGAACACACATTATTTAACGATGGATTGAACTAATGGATAGAAACATATGTTTTTAGGCATACCGTCTTGAGTTGTTGGAAGCCTATGAATGTTGTATGAAGTATCGGAGAACTGGTAAAGATGCTGAATTAACGCAGGTACAATCTTGACATTGGCATCTCTCTCATTCTTTGCCTTTTAATTATTTATTTGTATTTCTTTTTAACTTTGTTATTTTGTATTTTCTATGTGATGAATGCTAGTGCCAAGTATCTAAAAAGTTTTCTTAAATAACTTTTGTCTTAATAATTTGGATGATGCATTTCGCAACTTTAGGATAGGAAACTAATTATGATCCTTTTTGTTATGGGAGGTCCTTTCTGCTAGCAATAAATTGGCTAGAGAGACATGCTCTTACTTCTCCTAGAATTCCTGAAGCTTAAGTTACAAACATACAAATACGGCTTGAAATGGAATGTTCTGAAACTAGAAGGAAGATGTAGAAGAGTAGACGCCCGAAAGGAACCCACCATCTACTCCTCCACAAACACACTCAGGGGAGAAAAAACTCCTTGAGTACATCCCTGGTTGAAAATTTTGTCTCATGGGGTGGATCATGTTAAGTTGTCCTCAAATAGGTAGCCTAAGCGTGGAGAATATTGGGCCTTGATGTCCTGCGGCTAGGAGACTTCAAATTTCTCCTCTGATTTGCTAACGATGAGGAAGCCATGAGAGTATTGATGAAGACTAGAGATGGATACGGGAGAGTAATTTCTGAAGTCCGACTGATTGAATGAGTCAATTAGGTGCATTGATAAAAGAGAAACAGAAGAACTAGTGCCCATCAGAATCACCAGAGTCTAGCACAGCACACTTGTGCTCTTTAAATTTCTTAAAGAGGGTGGAGATATGTGGGAGACTCGTAGATGTTCAATATGGTGTTTGGATTTCTTCAAGAAGGTGGGAGACGCATATTTCGTGGATGTTCAATGTAACATGACTGATATGACTAGGGTCAGAATTTGTTTTTTTTTTGGGGGGAGGGCGGGGGGGGAGAACTAGGTATAGACTTTGGTTATATTTGAGGTCTAGGGGAGGGAGAGGTGAAAAGAAGGATGATAGGGGTGGGAGACGGGAAAGGAAAAAAAGTAAGCAAGGAGAATCTTTTCCTTATGCGGAAATGGAGTTTAGGTTGAAGACAAATAGTAGAATCGTGGGGCCGTCTAGATTTTTTATGATAACCGTGGTGTTCGGGCCAGCTTGCACGCACCTCGACTGATTCCTCGGGATACATGCTACCTCCTACAAACAAAAAGGTATCAGGTAACTCTGTCCACCAAGGCTTGGACAGATGAGAAGAAATCACATTGAACCTGAGACCTCATGGTTCTCACTTACTTCATTGACCACTAGGTCACACCCTTGGGTGGGGATCGTTCTAGAATTTTTTAATGGAGAGAACATAATGATCAAGAAAGAGGGAGAAAAGACATTCGTTCCCTTGGATTAGTGAACTGGCCTAGAGAAGTAATGTAAGTACACTAATTAGACTAGTCCAGATCCAATTAGAAAATTAAAAACCTGTAGGTCAGATGTAAAGATCCAAACTTTTCTCGAGTTGAAGAGGTCTGTTGTAATGATGTCGCTATTTGCTATTGATATGCCGAAATAAGCTCGATAGTGTTAGATCAAAGTATCGAACAACAAGCCACAAGGGGACTAGGGTGGAATATCGAGAGTCGACACACTTGGACGGCTTTAAAGGGCTTTCTCAAAACAAAAAGGATTTCACATCATGAAGCACTCGTCAACTATAATTTGAACATTTATATGTGTTCCACGTAAACTAACAACAACAACAACAACTTACCCAGTGTATGCACGAGTGGAGTTTGGGGAGGGTAGTGTGTACGCATACCTTATTTCTACCTTGTGAAAGGTAGAGAGGTAAGAAAAATATCCGGTTTAACGCGAGATAGCAGAGTAGAGTGGCACAATATGTAACCCCTAGGTTATCGGTGTCGATGAAGAGGATCACTCAAAAAAATCTGTATCTTGCCGTGGGCATGTCAGCATCACGAGCCATTTGAGCCGATGAGCCGATGGAAAGTAGACTCACAGAGCTACAATTCTTATAAAGATAACGGCTGGACTCTTTCAGGATTCACTGCTGAACATCATTGAAGTTGGTCACGAGGTAAGCGGGGCTGATTTGCAGCTTTGCACTCTCTCGCTAGAAAATTCATATCTCAAGGTAGGAGCCTAAGAACAATGGTCCCCTTAATTCTGTAGAAGCACGACTTCAAGGGGCACGACATATCTGAAAATCAGAGATAAAAACCTTCTGGATATAGCACTCATTAGTTCGGATTGAGTAGCGTGAAGGAGATAATAGAACCTTAGAAAGTAGTTCCGTCTTTTCAGGTCCACCGGACTTGAGACGTTGAACCTCTTAATATTTGCAAGAAATTCCAACAGGGACCACGACTTCCACCTCTTTGGAGTCACGAAGACCGACAATGGTGTGAAACTTAGAGGTCTATTGAAAAAGGCTCCGGCGAATCTGATATCAACGATGTTAGGAAAATGAGGCCCATTTTTGGGAAGGCTTGTCCTTTTGAACTCTTTTCCTGAAATGATAGGAGAATGAGGGGAGATAGGGCTCTTGACATCTTGGTAAATTCAGTTCATTGTATGTCTAGTACGTACTGGTCTAATATAAGGGTTTTATGTCCATGGATTGGAAGACCTTTTTCCTCGTCACTGTACGTTCTGTTAGTTAGCTTGTTGTAGAATGTAGACAAGCAGGGTGTTATTGTCTTGTTATGATGCTAATTGTACACCTTAACCCATCTCTCCTTTCTCCAGTTCAGTTAGTAAATTAGCATCAACTTCTCTAGGAGGCACTCCTACTTTATTTGTTTTTCGCAGTTTGACTTGGCGAGACATGACTATATAACTTTTTAGATGCGCATCTTGTCTGTGAATCACTACTTACCTTAGAATAGTTAAAAAAAGTTAACATGAGAAGATTTGTATGCCCCTGATGGTGCATATCTTTATATGAATTTTGTGTCATTATGTTGCTGCCAAAGCAGAAGCTTCACATGGACCTGGGAGAGCCAAAAGACTCAATCTTCCCATGGCCGAAAGCTCTGCAACATGCTGGTAGCTTTTTGATCCCGGCCCTAAACTTGAGTGAAGGCGAATGAGTATTGTTGCTCATAAGTAGCCGTGGTTATTCTGCTCAAGATTTGCAAGGAGGAAGGTCCCTCAA
The DNA here is from genome assembly GCA_005239505.1 of Nicotiana paniculata. Classification (NCBI taxonomy): domain Eukaryota; kingdom Viridiplantae; phylum Streptophyta; class Magnoliopsida; order Solanales; family Solanaceae; genus Nicotiana; species Nicotiana paniculata. The sequence continues at coordinate 21,431 of ML312621.1, forward strand.
GCTTTATCGCATCTCCATTAACTTGGCCATGACAAAAAATTTCTCTTCCTTTTCTGAGTATTTTATTTCAAAATGAAATCTTCATGTTTTGTCTAGTTGCAACAGAGTATAAATAGTTTTCTATATTTTTTCTTCTGAGAAGGTACTGTAGACTTTATAGTTAACAGTCCATTATCTTACAAATCAAATTCTCATCTTGCTAGGCTTGGGATCTCTATTATCATGTATTCAGGCGGATAGATAAGCAGCTTCAAACACTCACAACCCTGGATTTGCAGGTAAGCAGCATCTTATGTTTTGTTATTGGTATCAGTCATGTTGCACCATTTTCAAAACTAACATTATTTTACTTCTCATGCCAGTCTGTTTCCCCCGAGTTACTGGAGTGTCGAAATTTGGAGCTAGCTGTTCCTGGAACTTATATAGCAGGTATAGTCGAAATTATTACTCGGACACCGGTTAAGCCAGTTTTGTGACATGAGCATTACTACTGTGGCGTTATATCAAACTTGAAAATTTTCATCTCAGATGCACCAGTGGTTACAATTGCATCATTTGCACCCCAACTTGTTGTAATTACATCCAAACAACGGCCTCGAAAATTGACAATCCATGGGAGTGATGGAGAAGACTATGCTTTTTTGCTCAAAGGGCACGAAGATCTACGCCAAGATGAACGTGTCATGCAGGTTAGCTGTTGGTTGTGTATAGTTATGCTTTGTACAGGGAGGCTGGTTCAGAGGATTCTGCTACCTCTGTTTCCTAAACATTTGGTGAGGCTTTATTTATTTCTTTCTTCCTTCAACCTAGAACTAAAAAATACAATGGATTTTTGCTATGCACCAGTTGTTTGGTCTGGTTAATACTTTGCTCGAGAATTCAAGAAAGACTGCAGAGAAAGATTTATCAATTCAACGATATGCTGTCATTCCATTGTCCCCTAATAGTGGACTGATAGGATGGGTTCCAAATTGCGACACCTTGCACCAGCTTATTCGAGAATATAGGGATGCCCGGAAGGTTTGTTTAATCATAGACCCTTTCCTATTTGAAAGAGACTAGTATTTCTGTCTAAATGTTGTATATTCTTCCAATTTTACAGATTACCCTAAATCAAGAGCATAAATTGATGCTGAGTTTTGCACCGGATTATGATAATTTGCCACTTATTGCTAAGGTGGAGGTGTTTGAATATGCTTTGCAAAATACGGAAGGGAATGATTTATCAAGGGTATGTATTTTCTGAAAACTACTTCTATTTATTTATTTATTTTTTTAATTTTTTTTTTTTTTTAACAACAAAGGGAAGGGATTACTATTACATACAACATTGAGAAAAGGGACCCCTTTCATGTTCAGGCAATGCAAGGGATCACAGTTTGTTGGATAAATATTATTTTGAAAACTACTTGACTTCCAGCCTATAGCAGTAACATCTTTGTTGGATAAATATTAGCAATTTCGTTCTGTTTATTGTTTTACTAAGGTTTTTATTTTTGGGTCATATAGGTTCTTTGGTTAAAGAGTCGTACTTCTGAAGTCTGGTTGGACAGAAGAACAAATTATACAAGAAGTTTGGCTGTCATGAGTATGGTATGTGATCCTCCTTTTTTTTTCAGAACCTTTCTTAAAGCTTATTCTCTGTTCAGGTTCTAATGAGAACAATGTTTCCCTGTTTATTTATTCTTTTCTTCAATGCATTTTGTGGGGGTGGGTTTGCTATATGGACAATAATCTTTTTTTCTCTCTGGAAAAACAGGAAAGTAAATCAATTGACTTGTTTATCAGCCTTGTGTAATACTATACAACTTGCTAGCACTGGACAACCTCTTTACTTGTTTTCCCCTTTTCATTTGAGAGGAGGAAACTGGGTACAGGGGGCTAAGGTCGTTGGAGGCGTCTAATCATATGTCAGAATCTAAATGCGGCCATTGCCTTTATAACACTACTTTGTTATGGAATTTCATTTGCAAGTATTGGGTTGGCCAAAATTATTTTACAACAAGGCGTATGCAAAGTAATCACACAAGTTTTGCTTTCATATAAGCTGCATTTAAATGGTGAACCTCTGGTGAAATGATCTTGCTGTGGTTGATCCGAATTACTGCAGCCTTTTGAAGGCATTACACATATCAGAAATTTAGTAACCTGTATGATTCTGCTGCTAGGACTATTTTGGGGCTATTAATATGACATCTTCGTATCTTAAAATGGCCGTTGTTACTGCTTGTTGCTATTGCTTCCTTCCAGCTGTTACTTTCTTTCTTGCCTTTGTGGTTGATACTGCTTGTTTCTAAGGATAGGGGTAAGGTCTGCGTACACACTACCCTCCCCAGACCCTACTTGTGGGATTCCACTGGGCTTCTTGTTGTTGTATCTTAAAATGCTTAGTTTAGATGAGGAATAGTTAATTTACTTTTGTACTCATTCACGGACCTGAAGAGATACTGTTTTACTTGCAAAAACACCTTTCGTCCTATCTTATGTAAGGTCATTCGGTTTGAGACAAAGTTAAGATGTGAAAGAGAATATTAAATAGGTGGCGTTAAGTTACTTTGATATAGAAAATCATTGCATCGGAATTTATATTCTTTACATGTGAAGTTCTGTAGGATAACATCGTTGATGTAATGGCATCAAAGAGTTCTTGGAAATCTTCGATGGAACTAATAACTCGTAAATTGGGTAGCTCGAATGGCAAAGCTAAAATATGGAGATGCTTTCTTTTTAGTTGCTTCTCTTGTGTACATCTGTTGAATATGGGTTGCTCTGTCCAGGTTGGATACCTACTTGGTTTGGGTGATCGACATCCTAGTAACCTCATGCTTCACCGATACAGGTAATATATACTTTTGCTATTACATTCTTGTTGATGACAAAAGTTTTAGTATATTTATGTTCGTCATTCAGTGGGAAGATTCTGCATATTGACTTTGGAGATTGCTTTGAAGCTTCAATGAATCGGGAGAAGTTTCCAGAGAAGGTAAACTGTTATATTCAAAAGATGGCTTTCCAAATTGTTGTTATTTCTTAAGGGGAACTAATAGCTTCCTAACAAACTCTTATGTATAGGTTCCCTTTCGACTCACTAGAATGCTTGTAAAAGCAATGGAGGTTAGTGGTATAGAGGGAAATTTCCGGTCAACATGTGAGAATGTAATGCAAGTTCTTCGACTGCATAAAGATAGTGTTATGGCTATGATGGAGGTAACTTCTTGGCATCAGTCTTCCCCTGTAAAATATATTTCTCGCAGCTACCATACTTGGGTCACACTATAATGATTTGAATGTCAGTCGGTTTCTGCTGAACTCTCCTTTTTTGTTGTTCGCTTACGGGGTTTTTCAAGTCCAAAAAGATCTCGAATATAGACTCTGCAAGCACAGACGGGTTCTATGTCCAACTGAAGTTGGAATGACTTAAATAACTGAAAAACTAGAATCTATCCGGTCCTTTAATTCCATATAGAAAGATTGAAAGGCTTAATTAAGACTATTGAAAATGAATAATTGTCACAGCAAGTTAAACTCACAGTGAAAAGGGGAACACCTTTCATCAGTTTGAGTTGGCTTGGTTTCATTCCTTGAATTGTGTGGAAGGTTGCTCTTAATGGGGAGTTTGACATTTTTGTCTTGTAATTGTGTAAATGTTGGCGATCTTTGATTACATTTTCAAATTATCAGCTTATTGCAATCTTCCTCTTTCTCTTCTCTTTTCTTTTCAGGCCTTTGTTCACGATCCACTTATAAATTGGCGTCTTTTCAACTTCAATGAAGTTCCGCAAATGTCCACACTTGCCAGTGCACATGTCCCTCCTGTTGCGAACAGTGAGGAATCTTCTTCAAATAGAGAGCTTCTTCAGCCACAGAGGGGTGCAAGGGAGAGAGAACTGCTTCAGGTTTTAAATCAATTATGCTTGCAAAGTATTCTGGGGATGCATGCTTCATGCTTACGTTTTTAATTTTATTCCAGGCGGTCAATCAATTAGGTGATGCCAATGAGGTTCTAAATGAACGTGCTGTGGCTGTTATGGCTCGAATGAGTAATAAACTCACAGGACGTGATTTTACTTCTGCTTCTACATCTGCGAGCTCTCTACCACATGCATTGGACCACAGTACGTTAATTTCTGGAGAGACGCGTGAAGCTGATCATGGTTTATCAGTAAAACTACAAGTCCAAAAACTTGTTCAACAAGCGTCGTCTCATGAAAATCTTTGCCAAAATTATGTTGGGTACGATCCAGATTCCCAGGATACCCCCCCCCNTGTTTTTTATATTGAGTTAATTATATACTCCAAATCACTTGGAATTATTAAGAATGCACTGAAGGAGCCTGAATCCACCAAGCGTGAACTTGCTCAGTAGTTCTGACCTATTTTAGAAAACAATTCTCAGATATGCTACTGTCTGATATTTCACCTTGGTATTGAACTCTCAATATGCAAGAACTCATAAGAATAGGTGGCCCTGTTATTTTCTTTGAATGTATGATAAACCCGTGTAGATTTGCCTCATGGCTTAAGAAGAAGAATTGAGGAGACTAGAATAACCCCGCCACTCGTCGACCAAAAATAAAAGGATCATATGAATCAAAGAGATTTCACTTGGACCATAAGAACATTTCCGTTAACTGCTAAGAATTTGCATGCCAATAGTCAAATATATTACATTGTTGATCCTTTACATGCCATAGATTGCAGAATGTTGGATTTCATGTACTAGTCCTTGTGTCACTTTTAGCAGATATGTCTATTTCCTATGCAGCCCTTAAAGGACTGTCCAGTCGAGAAATCAAAGTCCCCTATTAATTAATGTCCTCCTGATTTGAGTTTAAAGTAGATCAGAAGTGATCTGCAAAGCTTGTTGGTATCTAATGCCCAACTGAATGCCTTCAGTGAATCATCATCATCATCTTTGTCATTTTTTTTTCTCGTTATCTTTTTGGGGTTGAGATGCAGAGTAAAAAGTTATTTATTTGTTCTTTGGTCTAATCATCGGTTGCTTGGTTTTTTATTTCAGGTGGTGTCCATTTTGGTAGGTTAAAGATGATAATTATATGTAGATATTTGTACATAGTGTATCCTTTGGGAACTTCTTGATAGTCCATCATGTACATAATTTAGAGGTATGTGTAAATTCCTAAGTTATTCGTAGCAATTTGTTGTATTAAGCAAGTCAGCTTATCTGCTGTATGTAATCTAGCTCCAAGTAAAGTTCAATAAGGCTTTTAGAGTCCTAGAATAGTGCATAAATAATTGTACAGCAATTTAGTGAAATTTGTGAAGAGAATTAAGTTGGTTGTCTGCATCTAAAGCCTTTTGTATTCTTGATCTCCAGCATATCTGGTAATCCTGTTTGATGATGAAAAGATTAGTTTCTTTCCGGTCCCCTAGTTTGATGTATCACTTTCTCTTGCGCATTAATGAATGGATAGACGAATTTCATCTATCTATTTGTCTTGGCTGATCGAATCCTCAAAGATATCACCTTACATCCAACTTTCAGAGTCCAAAAGTAAAAATTTCATTGATGAATCTGGGATTATCTGCGACATATTCCAAATGCGCTATTCTAATATGAGCAAGTTTTGTTCTGCAGAAGGCTGATAATACTGTCATGACAGTAAAGCAACAGATAACATTAGGTCTAAGTTTTTAAACCTGAAAGTACAACCTAAGGTCGCGGGGCATCGATATCGTGGTTAGGGGTGTCAATGGTTCTGTTCGTCCGGTTATTTTATAAAATTTGTATCATAACAATTTTTCGGTTATTCCATTATGTATAATCAAAATTAGACTTTTAGAAACCGTACCAATCATGTCAGTTTCTCTTCGATATCGGTACGGTTCGGTGAATTTTTGGTATTTTTTTAAATGTCACTTAAAAGTCACTACTAGAAGCAGAATGCAACAATATACGTATTTTTATAGGACTTAGAAAAATTCTCTACACTTTTTTACTTTTTTACTATTTAAAGGGTGATGAATCAAGAAAATAGGAAAGATGAACAGAGTATAAACCCATCGATTATTCTACAATAGCGTAAAAGGAACTAAGCAAAGACAAATAAAGTATAAATCACACGAGTTAAAAGATATTAAGTAAGTTGGGATTAATGAATAAAGTCCAAAAAAGATGAAATATTCGACAATATAAATTTAAATCGTACGAAAGAAAAAATATTTAATACATTGTAGTTTGCTACTCATAATCGCTAGAATACCTTGTGTCTTGCTAGTGAATATGCTAGAAATAATTTAGTTTCAATAGTAGTATAATAGGTTTGGGAATAAGGATTTTGAGTTTAATTACTTGTTGGCTTGTAATCATTTTCATAATTTCAAGGCCAAGAAAAATATTAATGCTTTATTATTTTTAAACTTACTATATAAACATATTTTTTTGGTTTATTTTCAGAAAATAAAAAATCAACCCTAATTATCGATACAATTATAAATTTATATAAAAATTTACGATTTTATTAAAAACACCTAAAAATCGGTTCGATTCGGTCCGGTTAGTTGGTTTTAAAATATCTATTGACACCCCCTAATCATGATAGTATGGTCAATTGGGCATGTTGTTTTTAGAGGTATATTTAGTGATGAATTAAGGTGTGTGTAGGGTGGGGGGTGGGGGGTGCATTTAACCTTTCGTAATTGCTCAAAAAGCTTGGTCACTGCTTGGATCACGTGTATGTGTGTACTTTTGGAGTTGGTAACGTATCTACATCAAGAACTTAAAACGGTGAAGTCTATTTAAGCTGTCAGCAAACAAGTTAATTTGTGTTTGGAATATTTCACAATTGTTGGCTAATATTCTACAACGATATGTTGTAGTCACCTAGTTCCTAGCATCTTTTCATTCAATTCACCGAAAATGCTATTTATCAATCCTAACTTGTAGGGTTGCTAATTTTGTGCATCATTCTAGTAGATGGAAGAGACTAATCAGTAGAAAAAGTTCGGTAAAGCAAAACGTGGGTTTTATTCAATTGAATGAAAAGGAGGTGCGAGAAAAGTTCGGTAAAACAAAGTAATCTTTTGTGATATTCAGTGGTAATTAATGATAATTTTTTACTTTTTAAAAATTAATTTACTCGAATTCAAATTTTAAACCCAAAATTTTAAGTCGACACTTCAGCTGCTGGTAAATACTCCCTCCGTCTCAAGTTATATGTCATGCTTTCTAAAATACTTGTCTCAAGTAATATGTCATTTTAGAAGTTCAAGACCAATTTTTTTTTATTTTACCCTTAATATTAGTTGTTCTTGAAGAGTATAACTACCTCATTTATGAATAATATTAAATGATAAGAGTTCATACCTAAAGACATAAATAAAGATAAAACAGTCAAACATCACTCATTTAATATTTTCTTAAGGAGCGTGTACAAGAAAAACACAACAAATAATTTGAGACGGAGGGAGTAGTGTTATATTGTTTTTGCTGAGTGTAGTTATGACCAATCAGATTACTCTCATTTTCAAATATAGCCTGCGCCAAGAGTGAACAACACGTGCATTAAAAGGCCGAACTTTTTGTAAAGCTCACATTGGCCTATTGTATGGACCGAAGGAGTTAACCGTCAAATTAGGCCAAATTTTATGCCAACTGTACCGCCCTTTTTCAGCTGTCCCCCTCTGTTTCAAACAACTACTTTTTAGACATGTAATGTAACTGTTTCCTACTTACTTTAGGACCTTGGTTGGACTTGGAACTCCCCCNCATATAAAGCATATGCTTTTTTTTTTTTTTAAATAAAAAATCCGTAATGCTTTTTTATTATTCTCCTCCGTGTACCTTGTAAACTCCACAGAAAGAAAGAAAGAATTTATGTAATCTAGGTGCTAGGTACAAAATCTTGGCGGAGTTCTCAATCTGTTTCCTATATAGTAGTTATTAATAGCTTTACTAACTTGACAACAACAACAAGTTCTATTATTTTTAGAATTTTGACCTTTGATAAAATTTTCAGGGGTTTTGGTTTTACTCCTAAAGATGGCAGTAGTGGGAGATTTAGCTTTGATGGGGACTAAGATCAGTCCAAATAAGGTAATTAGTAAATTGGAGAAAAGGGTGTTTGGTGTTCCAGTTTCTTCAAGTCAAAGGTTTAGTTTTTCTCATGCTAGAAATTTGGAAGTTATTAAAAAATCAAGAATTGCTGTCAAAGCAGTGATGCAAGTTGGGTTGGAGAAAATTCAAAGTTCAAGTGAATTGAAGAGTTTAAAAGAAGAATACTTAGGCTTTGATGTGGTGACAGAAAGGGAACTAAAGGAAAATGGATTTTTGGGGTTAAGGAAAACAAAGCTTGTTTGTACAATTGGACCAGCTTGTTGTACTTTAGATGAGTTGGAGAAGTTGGCTATGGCAGGTATGAATGTGGCTAGGTTAAATATGTGTCATAACTCAAGGGAGTGGCATCAAGATGTGATTAGGAAAATTAAGATGTTGAATCAAGAAAAAGGTTATAGTGTATCAGTCATGATTGATACAGAGGGGAATCAGATACAGGTGGTTGATCATGGCTCTTCATCTTCTGTCAAAGCAGAGGTAATCAAACAAATTCCTTTCACGGTGCAAGTTGTTTTGTCATTTTTATTGTATAATAGTGTCAGTGTTAATTTACTATGGTCATTGATCTTTGTCATGATACTAATTCACAAAACTAGTTTTTTGTCACATTAAAGTAATTGAACTATGGCTGAATCACTCACCGCTAGATAATCATTTTTTCTCCTGTTTTGCTTAATATAAATGTTTTTAATTACCTTTTGTTTTATGAATATGGGTAGTCAGAATTTTTAGAAGGTGGATGAAATTCAGAGATATTTCAGTTGAAGTGCGTAAAAAAAATATTTTTGTGAATTTATTATTGTAGTGGGTGAATAAAAAATGAAACAGTATTGTTATAGTGTGTACAGTTCAACGACCATACGTGAAAGTTTGAAGTCTAACTTGAATGATGGCCATCGTTGTGCATTAGGAGGATTCAATCTGGTACTTTACTACTGAGAAGTTTGAAGGTTCTCGTCCGTTTACAATTCAGGCAAATTATGAAGGTTTTTCTGAAGGTAATTTCACTGATAAAAATAAATTATTTCCGTTTGGTCGCAAAAAGTTAGACTGCAGTTAAATTCTCTTTCTCCTATTTAGGTGTCAATCCTGGTGATGAAATTGTCATAGATGGAGGAATGGCTACCTTTGAAGTTATAGAGAGAGTCGGGAATGACTTGCGCTGCAAGTGCACAGACCCCGGTCTGCTTCTGCCTAGAGCTAAATTGAGTTTTTGGAGAGATGGCAAGCTTTTAGGAACAGACTATGACCTCCCCACTCTATCAACAAAGGTCAGTAAATTTATTGCTCTCGAGTTTTTACTCATTAAGAAAATAAATATATGCTCGAGCTTAGCTTAAACAGGATTGTGTTTCTTCAACATGCTTTGAAATAACATAAATGATCCAAGAGTTGTTCAGTTTTTAACCATTTTGAATGTTGTTGAATATTTGAGGTTTATATCTACCATCTGAAGATTGTGACCAAACTGAATCTCTAACCTTTTATCTGCTTTTTGGTGATTAAACGAATATCTATCCTTTCTGATTATAATCTACCCCAGTGATTCAACATAAAATTGTTAATTTTCCGAAGAGTTATATCTCCAATATGAATCTCTACGCTTGCTGATGCAAACTTCATGATCCACAGGATTGGTCAGATATTGTGTTTGGAATATCTGAAGATATCGATTTTATTGCCGTTTCATTTGTAAAGGATGCTGATGCGATCAAGCATCTGAAGGACTACCTCGCAAATAAATCCTCCAAGTAAGTCACATTTTGAGCAAAATATCATTTTTAGCTTCAACAATTATCTTCCACTTCAGTCCTTCCCTAAGCTGCATAGTTTTGATCTACAGATAACAGTATAACTCATCATGGATTAGCAGTACATCTATTTTACTTGTTTTAATCCAATTACATGTAATACATCCTCATTATAAATGTTGACATAGATTCGAAGTGAGTTTGATTACAGGGCAACAAAAGTGTTGGCAAAGATAGAGAGTTTAGAGTCTCTCCGAAGGTTGGAGGAAATTGTTGAGGCTTCTGATGGGGTTATGATAGCAAGGGGAGATCTTGGAGTTGAGATTCCACTTGAACAAATTCCATCTGTTCAGGAAGATATTACTTATGTTTGCAGGCAGCTCAACAAGCCCGTCATTGTCGCCTCTCAACTTCTGGAGTCAATGGTTGAATACCCGACACCAACACGAGCAGAGGTACTAATCTTGTTTTTCTTTCTAAAAATTTTTCATTTTCTGTCTTTTGAAATTCTTTCCACTGTCTCAATATCAAAGTTTACCAAGTTTCCTGTGAACTTAATCTCTTCATATTTTGGCAACCAAATTGAAAAGTTTATGCTGTCAGAACTTTACAGTATTCTTTTCTCAATGCCGATAATATTTTCCTACCACTGTGAGTATAGAGCTGTAATATTAGAAGCCTTAACTTTCGAGCTTTCCCTTCTGAAAAAGCTTTTTTACTAACAGATCATAAGCTAATCTAGCTTTCAATAACAACATTTTTTATGTGATAGGTTGCAGATGTTTCTGAAGCGGTTCGACAGTATGCTGATGCATTAATGTTATCGGGTGAGTCAGCCGTTGGATCATATGGGATGAAGGCTCTTTCTGTCTTGCGTACAACTAGCACCCGAATGGAACAATCATGTCGTGAAGAGAACAGGCAAACTTTGTTGCATCAACGTAAACTTGGAGTATCTTTGCCAGATCAAATTGCTGAGCAAATCTGCAATTGTGCAGTGGAAATGGGTACCTCCTTCTCCTTCTCCTTCCCCTGACTGCATCCACGATTGTGCTTATTGTGTCAAGAATTGCATATTTTAATGTGAAGAATATCTATTGAGTATAAAGTGATGATCCTGATTTTTTTGGTTGATATGCTTGAAGCCTCTCTTGGACACAGTCTGTTTTTCTTTTATACCTATCCATCGGTGTTCTATGTTCGTTTGCAGGAGCAGAGTTAGGGCAAGTTGTGTGGGTTCAACTGAATCTATTGTTTTCTGCTCAAACCATGTACTCGTATATACGTACAAAAAGATGTAAAACATATACATAAGATAAAATCACACTTACAGACTTTAGATCATGAATTCGCCTCTACCTGTTTGTCTTTGATTATGATTAATTTCTTTTTACATGCTCCAGCTGACAACCTAGGGGTGGATGCTATATTTGTGTACACAAGGCACGGGAAGATGGCATCTCTTCTTTCACGAAACCGTCCAAATCCTCCTATATTTGCCTTCACAAACGACAGCAGCACTCGGATGGCTCTCAATTTGCAGTGGGGAGTTACTCCCCTACTCACTGACCTGTCCGATGACATGGAAGCTAACGTTAACAAAACCGTCGAACTTCTAAAATCTAAGGGGATGATAAAGATTGATGATGCTGTTCTGGTGGTATCAGATATCATTCCAATAGCTACTGCTCAGACAATTTTCCAGTCCATTCAGGTGATGACCATATCATAGGATATTTTAAAGCAGACAATGCATTATGATTTCTTGTGTATTTGGAAGAGAGTCTTTTTACTATTTTGAGCACATTACTTTGTTGTATTCTTGGCCATGAAGGATGCCATGCTCTATTCATCTCTCTTTCTTGCTTCATTCTAAAGTAGGAATTAAGGAAAAAGGACAAAAGAAAAAAGAATTTCTGTATGAAATGGAGCTTTAATTTTCTTTCTTTCTTCATATTCACTCTTACTACAAATTAGTGGAGCTTTAAATTACGTGACACGTTTATGAGGGATAAAAGTTAGATTAGACAATTACCCTTATTTATTAAGGCTACTAATTAAAGATATAATGTTATCCATTGCCATTGAACTTTTGTGTTTGTTACCCAAAAATTATTTTTCTTTTTTTTTGTTACGTAAAAATCATTCAACTTTTGTGTTCATTACACAAAAGTCATTTTTCTTTCTTTTGTTACAAAAAAATCATTTTACTTTGCTCTAGTTATCACAAAAGTCATATTTTTACTTGAAAAGTCTATTATGCCCTTGATATTATATAAACCTTCATATTTATGTAATACCTTCTATGTTATATACTATATAATATGTTTTTAACTATGTATTTTATTTATAAATAAAATAACTTAATATTATTTTATTTATTATTTTTATAATAAATTCCTATATTTATTTCTTTTTTAACGTTAATTTTCAAAATATATTAGTAGCACACTAAGTCGACCGTTTCATAAAGTGACACTTCTCGTTGTTACGTAACGACATATTTAACTACGATACAATAAAATATAGGTAACAATCAAAACAAATACTGTATTTACAGTAACAATACATCCGGTCTGCAATTCTACATACTCCCATAGCAATAACATATTTTGGTTCAATCATTTGCTCATATAATCTCACTAAAGAAGGGACCATCTTCATTATTACTGTTCCGGCTATTAAAATTAGATCCGCTTGTCTAGGACTCGATCTTGGTACTAGTCTATAACAATCAAAGTCGAAGTGTAAGCCTATTAGTGAAGCAAATTCAATGAAGCAACAACCGGTACCATAGAAAAGCGGCCATAAACTAGAGAGTCTTGACCAAACCATCCAAACAAGTTTGTTAATTTTAGTAGTTGTGTGGCACGCAACGACTTAGATAATGATATTTATGAGCTGAGCTAATTGTAACATTATTTTGAGTAGATAATAATGTAAGATACTTGTTAAATTGTCCAAATGTTTCGAGGAGAGACAGTCAACAGCACTTGCGTATATATTTCTGTTAAAAATTAAAGCAGTAGGTGTGTCGTGCATGTTTCTGCACCAATTTAACTGTTCTATTTCAATTTTTAAGTCAGTGATTGCTACAAGATCTCTTTTATTTTACTTCATTTTTGAGTTTTTAGCTCAAAGATATATATATATACATATTCTTTTCCAAACAATAATTAAAAATTCCATATGAGAATGAGCCAAAATTGCGTTTGGTCAAGAGTCTTGAGCAATTGAATTTTAATAGTAGTTGCCAATTGTAGAAGAGTCCAAAATCCAAGACAAGGCAACTCTCCAACTTGGGCTAAATTTGCTTCTTTTGCTTCACGTGTCAATTTTGTACAAAAATCAATTGTATTCTTCCTCCTCCATTATTGATTTGTTTGTTTAACACATTAAAGAATAACAATCTTATAATACTATATAGTAAGGGAAGATATATATTTTCTACTTACTAATCTGGGTAAAAATATATTAAAGGGGTTATCTATTTTCATGTCTAGAACTCGAAATCTCGTTACCATACGTTGTGATAAGAAATAAACGTATTCCTATGAAAGTTTATTTATGAGAAATTTTTAACAAGTATGTATAGGGCAAACTTAGAAATCGAGGTAAAAAATTAAAATTTTAACATATGCTATAAAGATTGGTTGTGGAGTATGAACTATGACGTACAATTTCTCACATAAAATATAAATTTGAAAGATAGTTGTCTTTCAATAATTGTGACATATATCCGAATCTAGTATTACTACTGTTTTGTCATAGACAGATGGTGAGTCCAAAAAGCAATTACTACTATATTTTACCGTGCAAGAATCAATCAAATGCAATTATATCTTCTCGACACCCTCAAGAGTCACCTTAGAATATTCTTCTCGTACACTAATTTGTAACTAATCGTTTAGGAAAAAAATATATGATTGTCATTAAAAACAATTACAATAGTCAGATTTAAACAATTGCAATTGGTGATGGTGAGGAATCATCAAAATTGGTTTATGTTGTGTGGTAATTAAATTACACAAATACAGCCAGTTGTTAAACTTTTTCTTTCTTTAGTATATTTTGTTTGTTCGGAGGTGTCCAGCAAAATGAAAGGCTTGGATTTTAATCCATTTGTTTTCATGATTTATTAACTAAAACATGTGCATATTTGCATCTCTGGCCCTCCGTTTCTCCTCTCCTGAAAGTGAGGTGCACATCTTAATATAACAGTAATTTATTAGATGGAAATTGTAAAATATTATATTATCAGTCTTGTTTACTATAAATAGTTGTCTTAAATTATTTGTCATTTTAGAAGTTCAAGACAAATTTTTTTTTCTTTTTTTTCTTTTTTACCCTTAGTAATAATTATCCTTGAAGACTACAAACACCTAATTTTGTTTAAATGGCAATGAAGAATAATTAAATATTACGATATGAACAAGGTAAAGTAGTCAAAATCTCATCCTAATTAATTTTTCTTAAGGGGCGTGTATAAGAGAATCAACAACAACAAACATAGTATTATCCTACCCCGTGAGGTCTGGGGAGAGTAGTGTGTACGCAGACCTTAACCCTACCTTGTGAGGATAGAGGGATTGATTCCAATAGACCCTCGGCTCAGTAAAGTGTGTACAAAAGAATTATGACAAATAATATGAGACAGAGGGAATACAAATGAGGAATCTTATTAGCTCAGTTGGTTGGCGACCTAAATTTTTAGCTTATTGGTAAGGGTTTGATTTCTTATCTTGTAACTAAAGGTGTTCGTTGGTTGGTGCGGTACAGTATTTAGACATTTCGGATCGGTATTTTCGTATTCGATTTCTTAAAGTGTTGTATCAATACGGTACCTAATTAAACCCGGTATGACTCGGTTTTTCTCCTTTCGATTTCGGTTTATTCGGTAACTTCGGTTTATTCGGTTTGAATACTAACAAGTGCGTAGAGTCATAGACCGTAATATTCTTAATTAAAGCACTCAAAAGTACAAAAATAAAAATGTTTGTTGACAAAAATTTTGTCCAAAACTAGCAAATATCAACCCAAAGAGAGAAAATTATACATAGAGGAATATATTTGGTCATTAGAAATATATTATTACTTGTTTAGAGTTAATTAATGAACTTATAAATAAAGGAAAGTAAAACTTTAAAATTTTTATATTTATGTTATAATTAATAATATGAGTATTGTGTAATATAATATATATATTTAGGTACAGTATCGGTATTTCGGTATTTTATTTTCAAATACCAAATAGCATACCTAATACCAAATTATTTTTAAAACATAAACCAAATCCCATACCGAATACCAAATACCAAAATTTTCGATTTCGGTACGGTAATTCGGTATTTACCAAATTATGCACAGCCCTACTTGTAACCCATTCCTCCATTTCCCTCCCCTACCTTTGAAATGTAACTAACATTAATATATATATATATATATATATATATATATATATATATATATATATATATATATATATATATATATATATATATATATATATATATATATATATATATATAATACTAGCTAAAATTACAGTGTCAAACTTATACTTTCTCTCTCGCAATATATGTAAGTTTTTTATTTATCAGGGGTCAATCGAATAAAGGAAGTGTAGAAGTTGAGGATTAAGGTAATAAGTTAGAAGATAATCACGTATTCTCTTTGGTATATTGGTAGTGTTAATATTACTCATGTACTTTCTTAGTTCTTTGTTTCATTTTTTTTATGTTATTACTGCTCTGTTTATCCTTTAAATGATTGTTGGAATTATGCTTTCGTTGGACCGAAGGTCTATCCGAAATAACTTCTCTATCTCACAAAGATAAGGGTAAGACTGCATATGCACGATCCTCCTAAGACTCCAGTTGTGAAATTTCACCTGGTGTTTTGTTGGTCAATCTAATCAATTTTCTGACTTTAGACAATAACAACCTAAATTAATTCGTAGTTTTAAAATTCGAACTAAAGATTTTCAGAAATGTCTATGGATTAATGTAGACTAAGTAGGCGTTTGGACATAAGAATTGTAAAATTCTATAATGGTTAAAAAAAATTTCAAGTGAAAATGGTATTTGAAATTTAGAGTTGTGTTTGGACAAAAATTTCAGTTTGGGTTGTTTTTGAAGTTTTGTGAGTTATTTGAGTGAAAATTTTGAAAAATAGCTTTTTTGTTATAAATAGAACTCTATTTAGAGTGAATGTCTATCTTTTAGAGAGTTCTACTTTGTGGCTAAGTCATTTTCCCCTATAAATAGAGGGGTCTTACCCCATTCAATAAGAATTTCCTCTCTCTCTTTCTCTGCAATATTGTTCTTGTTCTTTATTGTTTCATAACACGTTATCAGCACGAGACTCTACCGTCTCAAGAAGCTCTTTGAGAAGATTAAGGTATAACTTTTCTCCTCTCCTTTACTTTTAATTATGACTGACATTATGAAAAGAAAGTTCGCTGCCCTTGAAATTTCGGGCAAGAACTATATGACATGGGTGTTGGATGCTGAAATCCATTTAGATGCAATGGGTCTTGGAGACGCCATTAAAGATAAAAATAAAGCATCTACCCAAGACTGTGCTAAGGCCTTGATTTTCTTGCGCCGTCACCTTGATGAAGGGTTGAAAATAGATATCTCACAGTCAAAGATCCACTTGTTTTGTGGAATGGCTTAAAGGAAAAATATGACAACTTAAAGTTGGTCACTCTTCCACAAGCACGATATGATTGGGCTCATCTGAGGCTACAAGACTTTAAGTCTGTTTCTGAATATAATTCTGCGATGTTCAGAATTACTTCTACATTGAAACTCTATGGAGATACTATCACTGATTATGATATGCTTGAAAAAATGTTTACAACGTTTCATGCTTCTAATATGGTCTTGCAACAACAATACCGAGAGAAAGGTTTCAAGAAGTACTCAGAGTTGATTTCTCTTTTCTTTGTGGCTGAGCGAAATAATGACTTGCTCATGAGAAATCACGAAAATCGACCCACTGGGTCGACACCATTGCCCGAAGTGAATGAAGTGTATTCTCATTATGTCAAACGTGAGAAAGGTCGTGGCCCTATTAATGGTCGTGGTCATGGACAAGGAAGAAATTTTCCTGATTTTAATCACCCCCAAAGAAAAATAACCACCAAAAGTGGAAAGAGAAATATGAGAAGCCAAAGCCAAATGGTTCAGAGACTGAATGTCATCGTTGCGGTGGAAAAGGCCATTGGGCAAAAATTTATCGTGTACCAAGACATTTGGTTGAGCTTTATCAAGCATCTCTAAAGAATAAAGTCCTGAAGCTAATTTTGTCTATGACAATGGATTTGACATCACCCACTTAGATGTGACAAACTTCTTTGAGCGCTCTGATAGAAAAATAGACCACTTGATCAGTGATGGATCCGTGGTTAAAGATGATTGAGTAGTTTAATATTTATTTTTGCCTATTCGTAGTAGTTAATGAATAAATATCATGTAATCACAATATTTACATGAGTAGTCATTAGTATCAATTAGTATTATTTATTTTATAAATAAAGTTAGTTCGTTTTAGCAGAATGTAATTCTAGAATCATATGTTATTTCGTCAGCACCTAATGGTTTTAATACATTACCTAATATGACTAATATGTTACTATATAGTGTCATTATACTGTTAGGCAATCTAAATAAATTATCTACCACTTTAAAATATATCACGTTATTCTCTTGATTGTCGTATTTGACAAAATCATTCACTGGGTATCCATGTATACATCATAAGTTGGAAAAATACTTTTATAACCATATACAATTTTCCCATAACAACGTGCACGTACTAAAACAAAAATACAGTTGATATTATGTAAAAGAATTATTTTTTTTCTCTGAAAATACTAATCTTTATTTGTATTTTTCTTTTGTATGTCAAACCATGGGAAGAAAATATGGATATCTCACAAAACAAACTTGGATCAAAATTCAATTATAAAAATATTTACTTAGTTGATTCATGTACGACACATACAATATTCAAAGAGAAGAAATATTTCTCTCATTTAAGTACGTGTAAGGCAGATGTTACTACAATTTCTGATAGTAGTAAATTAATTCAAGGCTCTGGAAAAGCTACTATAACTCTTCCTAAGGGAACAATACTTATCATAGAGAATGCAATGTTCTCCTCCAAGTCCAAGAGGAACTTGTTGAGTTTTAAAGATATCCGCCGAAATGGATATCATATTGAGACAATGGATGAGAATAATCTTGAATATCTCATCATTACCAAGAATTTGTCTGGCCAAAAGAGGGTTATTGAGAAGTTCTCATCTTTATCTTGTGGCATGTATTGGACAAGAATTAGTGCAATTGAAGCACATTTTATTGTAAACCATAAGGTTACTGATTCCAATACTTTTATTTTTTGGCATGATCGATTGAGACACCCTGGATCAATTATGATGAGACGAATTATAGAAAACTCAAATGGGAATCCATTAAAGAATTTAAATATTCTTTTAAATAATGAATTTTCTTGCATTTCTTGTTATCAAGGCAAGTTAATTATAAGACCATCACCAACAAAGGTTGGGATTGAGTCCCCTGCATTTTTGGAACATATACAAGGGGACATTTGTGGACCTATTCACCCCCCTAGTGGGTCGTTAAGATATTTTATGGTCTTAATAGATGCATCCTCTATATGGTCTCATGTGTGCCTATTCTCATCTCGCAACCTCGCGTTTGCAAAATTAATGACACAAATAATTCGATTACGGGCGCAATTCCCCGATAATTCAATTAAGTCTATTAGACTTGATAATGCTGCTGAGTTTTCATCCCAAGTATTTAATGATTATTGCTTATCAACTGAAATAAAAGTGGAACATCCTGTAGCTCATGTTCACACTCAAAATGGCCTTGCTGAGTCTTTAATTAAACGCCTGCAATTGATAGCAAGACCGTTACTCATGAAAATGAGGCTGCCCACTTCTGTTTGGGGTCACGCCATTTTACATGCAACAATGATAGTTCGTCTCAGACCGACAAATTATCATAAATATTCCCCGTTGCAATTAGTTTTGGGTCATGAACCTAATATATCCCATTTAAGAATTTTTGGATGCGCAATATATATGCATGTAGCACCGCCATATCGCACCAAAATGGGTCCCCAAAGAAGGTTAGGAATTTATGTTGGGTTTGAATCGCCCTCTATTATTCGCTATCTTGAAACATTAACGGGGATTTATTCACTGCTCGATTTGCAGACTGTCGATTTGATGAGACACTTTTCCCAAAATTAGGGGGAGAAATTGGTGAAACCAAACAGGAAATTTTGTGGAAAAATCCATCATTATCTTATCTTGATCCACGTACCTCTATTTGTGAAAAAGAGGTGCAAAAGATTATTTATTTGCAAAGAATAGCAAATCAAATGCCAGACGCATTTACGGATTTGAAAAGGATAACAAAATCACATATCCTTGCTGAGAATGTTCCAATCTGTATTGATGTACCTATTGGACAATCTTCTAGTGTCACAACTAATGAGTCACAAGAACGCCTAAAACGTGGCAGACCATTGGGTTCTAAGGATCGAATTCCTAGAAAAAGGAAAATAAATGATCAAAATGACACTACGAAAGAATCTCACGAAGAAATCCACGATTTAATAAATTCTGAGATTCATGAAGAAACCATTGAGCCCGAGACTCAAGATAATAAGGAACTATCAATAAATCCAATCGATATTGAGACAAATTTGAATCGAGTGGATATAGCGGTGGATTATGTCTTTGCATATAATGTTGCATCTAGAATTATGCAAGATAGTGAGGATATTGAACCTCAATCTGTTGGAGAATGTCGACAAAGACATGATTGGCCAAAATGGCAAGAAGAAATCCGATCGGAGTTGAATTCACTTGCGAAACGTGAAGTTTTTGGGCCTGTAGTCCAAACACCTATGGTGTTAAGCCTGTTGGATATAAATGGGTCTTTGTAAGCAAGAGGAATGAGAAAAATGACGTACAAAGATATAAGGCACTCCTTGTTGCACAAGGATTTTCACAAAGGCCTGGTGTCGATTATGAAGAGACATATTCACCCGTTATGGATGCTATAACGTTCTGTTATCTCATTAGTTTTGATGTCCATGAAAAGCTTGACATGCATTTAATGGATGTGGTTCCGCCTACCTTTATGGCTCATTTGATAATGAGATATACATGAAAATTCCTGACGGATTTAAAATGCCTAACGCACATAATTCAAAGTCCCGAGAAATATTTTCAATCAAATTG